>VBSM01001483.1:6841258-6859393 GCA_008086735.1 Cheirogaleus medius | reverse complement strand
TAGGTGGACACATAGGAACTACATTTATGTGGTATTGGGTGGGTGGGAGGGGGGAGGGGGGCGGTTATATACATACATAAGGAGTGAGACGTGCACCGTCTGAGGGATTGTCACGCTTGAAGCTCATACTTGTGGGGGGCGGGGGGACAAGGGCATTATTTGAAACCCAATAATTTGTACCCCCATAATTTGCTGAAAAAAAAGTAGTTCAGAGAATGGATAGGTTATTTTCCACTGAAATGATGGGACAAACTTTGCAAGAATTATGATCTGAGTCAGGCCTTTAAAGAATTAGGGAAGTTTTCACGGCTTGGAGTTTAGGTGGATGGAAGTGAGTGAAGGCATGCCCAAAGTGAGAGAGCTATATTGGAAAGTACCCTAGACTTGAACTAAGAGATGTGGGTGATAAACTGGCATTTTGTGATAGGCATGAATGAAACAGCTAGTTGGTAAAGTAGAAGGAAAGCTTGGTGGAACACTGAAGGCAGGTCTGCTGGACTGAAGCAGAGAATTTGTGTAAGGTATCAATAAGAGTTGAGAGTGGGTTGGTTTAAACTATGAGGTGTCAACAATCAATATGTTTTTTCACTATGCATCTAGATTCTATCTAAGGTTCCTGGCAAATAGGCAAGAATGGCATATTCCTTGTAAATAAGCTTCAAAAAGCTTAGAAATCATTTATTCAACTCCTTGACTTCTGAGAAGAAAAATCTGAGGTCCACAGAAATAAAGCATATCCCACATTTCCTCCTGGAATGTTTCCCTTTGGAACCGGAACCATGCTGAAAAGATGCTAGACTATTGGATGATGAGGGAGATCCTGGATGTTCCAGAGCAAGCTGAGCTCTGAGCAGAAATCATTGTTGTTTTAAGTCATTTAGTTTTGAGATTGTTTGTTACATAGCACTAGATAACTGAAACAATGGAGAGAGGTGATTATATATTTTCTAGGCTTCTTGCACTTTTCTAGCAAGAACATGTTTCACCTCATTACTATCTTCTTCTCTCATCCCAGCAAATGTTTCCTCCAAGTGGCTGTTTGTTCCATCACTACTTGATCTCCCCAGAGCATTCTTTACTTCTCTACCACACTATCTCAAATCTTATCTTATCTATATCCTCCTTATCTAGGTTACACATTGTGCAAAAGTGGAAACATGACAAGTGGATGCAATTTCTCACTAATAAGAGCACAGCAAGAGGAAGATTGGCTCTGCTCCATCTCATTACTACAATCATTAGCCAGCACACAGGTGAGTAATTGCCAGATGTTGGATATTTCCCAGATTTCTCCTTTCTCAGAATGTGAGGAAAGAGGATGCTCAGTCATGGGTCACTGGTGGCCTTAGCAAGTGACCCTTGTGACCTTTGCTCCTCTGCCTCCCACCTCACTCCTCCCCCCATGCATGATGTTCTGTGAGGAGGACCCCTAATCACATAAAATGCTGCAGGCAGACCTAGTGCTGCCAAAGTAGTTTTCATCACTTCACCCTAGAACAGTGTTTGTCAAAGGTTCCTTTGGGGTTTGCAGGAGAGAGGAATGGGAAGGCAGAATTCACCTTCCTTCCATTTCATATGGTAGGTTTTCCCTACTAATAAAGTATCTGAAAATAATAATCCTGAAGTTTAGTTTCCAAAGCCCTCAAAGATGTAAAGAAAACCAAATTTTTAGAAGCAAATCAATCTTTCCTAGGGAGCCACACACAGTATCATGGGTCTTGTGGCAACTGAACTTGGACAAGCAAGGGATATTGTCTCACAGAAGCTAATTTATGTATTACTCTTCTTCCCCTGTGATGACTTTATATCTTCATTTTTATTTTCTAAGAAGTTGGTTCTGTTGGATATCAATAGGTTTAAATAATGTTATTTCACAGATTACATCAAGTCAAAAATAGCAACAGTGCCTCTGCTTACATTCTCACAAGGATCTGAAAGAATTTTAGATGTTCCAGGAGAGGAAAAATGGTGGAGTAAAGGTGCCCTTCTTTCTCTCTGCTCCCAGAGAAAGAGGTGAAGAACTCTGTCTGCTACGCATAAATGGATCACTCTCCCACAAGATCAGCATTGTGAAACTGCAGGGAAACCGCATGGAACACACAACACAGGGGAACAAAAAGGTGAATGGGAGATAGGATTGCAAAGTCTGAAGAGTGTGAGATAAACAATTGAGAATAGAACGTGGGACAGCTGTGCCCACCCAGCCAGGGAGTGCAGTGGGATCTGACTCATAGGAGAACATCGTGCTTCCCCACTGACCTCCACACAAACTCTGACAGGGACGTGCCTGAGGTCAGTGCAAAATCATGGCATGAGAAGGCAGGCTCTGTGGAGAGGGGACAATAGCAGGAAGCATCTTGGACTCCCTGGAGCTCTGTGGTAGGACTGCACTAGGCAGGTGAGAGACTGGTCTGAGCTACTGAGAAGGAGTTAGGAGACAGGCACCTCGCCTCTGGTGGTCAGCAGGACCAGAACAATGGTGAACACTGAAAGGGGGGCTCTAACCTGGAAACCACTGTGCATAATTAGGCCAGCTCAGGGCGGGTCAGAAAGATCAAGGCCTCCTGCCAGACAGGAGCAAGATTGCAAAAGGACACACACAAGAGACAGCGGGCATCCTGTTAACTCAGCTCCCAAATCGGCATCTGCCAACTCCTGAACAGTGACTCCCAGCACTAGTGCTCTGTGGGTAGGTGTGCACCATTTTGGGGGTCCAAAACCCAGATGCTATGGTGCACTATGGTGTCGGGCGGCACCCTTCCTCCAGTCTGAGGACTCTTGAGACAGGTTCCGCCCTTCTGTGACCTATCGTCAGCTAGCCAGGTCCGTTTTGATGGGCAAATTTTGAGTGCTTCACCAGTGGTGGGAGGCTATCCCCTGTGGGATTCACAGGCTTTGGGGCACTGGGCTGTCTCGGGCATCACCCCTCCCCCTAGCACAGTGACGTTCTTGCCAAGAGTGGTGGACTTCATCTGTGGAGGTAGGGAGAGGCAAGAAAATCCACTTTCTCTGTGTGACTGGTGTGAATCTGTGGGGCCTTGGTTCAGACCAATAGTTTGTTTACAGCCCAGCGATTCTGCCAGTGAGAGAGCCTGATCTCCACATCTGGGTGGCTGCCAACAGTGGGGTACATGGTCAAAAAAGAAAAATCCTGGCCAGAGGCCACAGCAGGTACACCAAGTAACCCCTCCCATCAGAAGCAGCTTCCCAAGCATGGTGGAAGAACCCTGAATAAGCAGCTCCCCCTAGCATCAGACCAAGCAATCATAGAAGCATACACTTCCAGGATGATAGGAAGAAGCTGCGATCTTCCCTGCTCCTACCACCACTTTAATGGGGGAATATGGTCCAAGTAACCCTTGGGAGTGGCAAGATCCTTCCTAAAGATTGGGGCATAAGTATTCCTCACCTGGGGACCAGAAACCAACACATAGGGATCAGATTACCTCAATAACTCGCTCTGCCACACAATCTACAACCAATGACAGAGAGGGCAGCCCCATAGCTCAACACAGTGCCCTCCATCTCAAGCTATTAGAGGGCAGTGGAGTTATACACACAGGTGTGATTCACCACATGGGAGTTTAAGTTGGGGAACAAAATTCAGTAATCTCCACAGGCAAGAGGTGATGACAACAGATCAGAGATAACACAACTTGCCAAAATACCTCTAAGGCAATACAAGATCAGCATGCCTCCTCCCACTACGTTAAGGAATGTTCCTTGGGAGCTGGAAGTTAAGGGTGCAAACCATTCCCAGCACTCCCAGTTCTCAATGAATTAACCTGATGATAAAGAACCAGAGAAAGAACACAGGGAATATGAAAGAGCAGAGAGAAAATTCATCACCAAAAGAAATCATGAGACCCTCAAAATCAGATACTAATTTAAATGAAATGATGAAACTGATGGAGGAAGAATTCCAAATATGGATTATAAGGAAACTCAATGGAATTGAAGAGAAAATAGTAATCCAACACAAAGAAACCATGAGAATAATACAAGAAATGAATGAAAAATTCTATAAAGAAATTGAAGTATTACAAAAAAACAAACAGAAATCTTGGAAATGAAAGAGGCATTCAAGGAACTTCAAAACACAGTGGAAAGTCTTAAAAATAGAATGGATCATGCAGAGGAAAGAATCTCAGAGCTTGAAGATAATGCCTATGTGCTAAACAAATCAGATGAAGAAAAAGAACACGTAAGCAAGAGGAAAGAGCAGAACATACAAGAAATGTGGGATTATTTAAAGAAAACAAATATAATAATTATAGGCATTGTGGAGAGAGAAGAAGAAAATACACAAGGGCTGGAAAAAATCTATTTATTGGAATACTGTAGGAAAATACACCTGGCCTGGCCAGAAACCTAGATACTCAGATACAAGAAGCACACAGAACTCCTGGGAGACTCAACATGATGAGGCAAACACCACGTCACATAATTATCAGACTAGCCAATGTAAACACAAAAGAAGAAATCCTTTGCACAATAAGACGAAAGCAACTGATAACCTCCAAAGAAAACCTATCAGACTAACTGCAGACTTCTCAAATGAAATCCTACAAGCCAGAAGGGACTGGGGACCCATCCTCAATCTTCTTAAAGAGAACAAAGGCCAACCTAGAATTCTTTACACAGCAAAACTGAGCTTCATTTACAAGGGCGAAATAAAGACTGTCCCAGACAAGCAATCACTGACGGAATTTGCAAAGACCAGACCTGCTCTGCAGGAAGTACTCAGACTTGCATTGTACACTGAACAGTGCAATACACACCCACCAAATTAAAAAAACTCAAGAATTAAAGCCCGGAACCCAGATTCCACAATGGCTTGAAAGGTAAAACAAAGCAATAAGAACTCACTCAACAATATTAACAGAAACCTACCCCAAATATCAATCCTCTTAATAAAAATGAATGACTTGAATTGTCCTTTGAAGAAACATAGACTAGCTGAGTGGATAAAACATTATAAGCCAAGTAACTGCTATCTCCAGGAAAAGCATCTAACCCACAAAGATGCTTTCAGACTCAATGTAAAGGGTTGGAAAACAAACTTTCAGGCAAATGGAAATCAAAAGAGAGTGAGGCTAGTGATTCTGATTTCAGACAGCATAAATTTTAAAATAGCAAAAGTAAGGAAAGACAAAGATGGTCCCTATATAATGGCAAAAGGAAAAATCCAACAATAAGACTTAACAATTCTTAATATCTATGCACCAACACAGGAGCACCCAGATATATAAAGCAGACCCTGTATGAACTAAATAGTATGGTAAACATTAATGCCATAGTATGGGGAGATTTCAACATCCCACTGTCTGAAATGGACAGATCCTCAAGCAAAAAATAAGCAAAGGAATAATGAACTTATACAGAGCTCTAGAACAAATGAGTCTAACAGACATCTACAGAACATTCCACCCAAATAAAGCTGAGTGTACATTCTTCTCATCAACTCATGGAACTCTCTCCAAAATTGTCCACATCCTAGGCCACAAAGCAGACCTCAAAAAATTTAAAAAAATAGAAATTGTACCACATATCTTCTCAGACTATAGTGGTATAAAACTAGAGATCAATTCCAACAGAAATGCTCATCGCTTCACAAAGTCATGGAAATTAAACAATCTATTGCTGAATGACTGCTGGGGGAAGGAAAAGATTCAGATGGAGACCAAAAAATTCTCTGAACTAAATGATAACCGGGACACAAGTTATCAAAACCTGTGGGCTACAGTAAAAGCATTCCTGAGAGGAAAACTAATAGCATTAGATGTTCACATCCAAAAAACAGAAAGCTCACAAGTCAATAAACTAATAAACCATCTCAAGGAACTGGAAAAGGTAGAGTGAATTAATTCTAAACATAGCAGAAGAAAGTAAATCACTAATATTATAGCAGAATTAAATGAAATTGAAAACAAAAGAACTACACAGAAGATCAATAAAAACAAAAGCTGGTTTTTTTAAAAGATAAACAAAATTGATAGCCCTCTTGCTAGATTGACAAGAACTAAAAAGGAAAGGACTTTTAAAAATTCAATCAGAAATGAAAAAAAGAGAGGTCACTACAGAGATCATTGAATTAAAAACATTATCTTTGAATACTATAAAAATCTATGTGCCCCAAAACTACAAAATGTGGAGTCAATAGATGAATTCTTGGAAAAATACAATCTCCCTAAACTTCATCAAGAGGAAATAGAACTCCTGTACAGCTCCAATATCAAGCACAGAAATTGGAGTAGCAATAAAATGTTCAGAAAAAAAATCCAAACCGGTTGGGTTCACACCTTAATTTTACCAAACATACAAAGAAGAACTCATACCTATACTGCCAAAATTATTCCACAACTTTGAGAAGGATGGTATTCTCCCCAACTCATTCTACACAGCCAATATCACCTTGATACCAAAGCCAGGAAAAGGTGTAGAAAAAAAAGAAAACTACAGACCAATATTCATCATGAATATAGAAGCAAAAATTCTCAAGAAAATTTTAGCTAACCAAATCCAACAGCAAATCAAAAAAATAATTCACCATGATCAGGTGGGCTTTATCCCAGGGATGCAAGGCTGTTTCAACATATGCAAATCTATAAATGTAATTCACCACATAAATAAGAGCAAGAACAAAGACAATATTATTCTCTCAATAGACACAGAAAAAGCATTTGATAAAATCCACCACACTTTTATGATAAAAACCCTCCACAAAATAGGCATAGATGAGACATTCCTTAAAGTTATTAAAGCCATATATAACAAAACCACAGCCAATATTATAGAGAATGAGGAAAAATTGAAAGCCCCTCCAGCTTAGAACTGGACAAGGTTGCACACTATCTCCACTTCTATTCAACACAGTGCTGGAAGTTCTTGCCAGAACAATTGAACAAGAGAAGGGAATTAATGGTGTCTGAATGGGGGCAGAAGAGGTCAAAATAACACTCTTTCCTGATGATATGCTATTATAACTAGAAAATCCCAAGGACTCAGCCAAGAGACTCGGGAACTGATAAATGAATTCAGGAAAGTCTCAGGATAAAAAATTAATGCACACAAATCAGTGCCATTCATATACATCAATAACAGTCAAGCTGAAAATCAAATCAAAGATGCAACACCTTTCACAATAGCATCAAAAAATTAAATATTTAGGAATATATTTAATGAAGGAGGTGATATATATATACATATATATATATATATATATAGAGAGAGAGAGAGAGAGAGAGAACTATGAAACACTAGGAAAAGGAACTGTAGATGATGTGTACAGATGGAAATCCCTACCATGATCATGGATTGGTAGAATCAATATTGTTAAAATGTTCATACTACCTAAAGTGATCTACAGTATTAATGCAATCCCTATCAAAATGCCATCATCATTCTATACAGAATTAGAAAACATGATTCTACGCTTCGTCTGGAACCAGAGAAGACCTCATATAGCCAAAGCAAACTTAAGCAAGAAGAAAAAATTGGGAGACAGTCTGTCAGGCTTCAATCTTTACTACAAGGCTATAGTAACCAAAACAGCATTGTCTGGCACAAGAACAGAAATATAGACCTTTGGAATAGGATGAAGATCCCAGATATAAAACCATCCTCATATTGTCATCTAATCTTTGACAAAGCAGACAAAAATATACATTGGGGAAAAGAATCTCTATTCAATAAGTGGTGCTGGGAAAACTGGATATCCACATGCAGAAGATTGAAACTGTATCCCCACCTCTCACCTTTCATAATAATTTACTCATGTTGAATAACAGACATAAACCTAAGGCGTGAAACATTAAGAATTCTGGAAAAAAATGTGGGGAAGACTCTTTTAGACATCAGCCTTGGTAAAGAATTTATGAAGAAGGTCCCCAAAGCAATCACAGCAGCAACAAAAATAAACAAATGAGTCCCAATCAAATTAAAAAGCTTCTGCACAGCTAAGAAAACTGTCCTTAGAGCTAATAGCCAACCTACAGAAAGGAAGAAAATACTTGCTTTCTACACGTCTAATTTAGGGTTGATAACAAGAATATATATGGAACTTAAGAAAATCAACAAGAAGAAATCAAACAACCCCATCAATAAATGGGCAAAGGACATGAACAGAAACTTTTCAAAGGAAGACAGACTAATGGCCTGTAAACACATAAAAAAAGTGCTTAACATCTCTAATCATTAGGGGAATGCAAATCAAAACTAGAATGAGATATCACCTAACTCCAGTGAGAATGGCCCTTATCAAAAAGTCCCAAAACAACAAATACTGATGTGGCTGTGGAGAAATTGGAACACTCTTACACTGCTGGTGGGGCTGCGAATTAGTACAACCCCTGTGGAAAGTAATTTGGAGATACCTCAAAGAGCTAAAAATAGAAATACCATTTGATCCAACAATCCTACTACTAGGCATCTATCCAAAGGAAAAACCGACATTCTATAATAAAGACATCTGCACTCAAATGTTTATAGCAGCACAATTCACAATTTCAAAGATGTGGAAACAACCCAAATGCCCATCAATGCATGAGTGGATTAATAAAATATGGTATATGTAAACCATGGAATAGTGCTCAACTACAAAAAACAATGGTGAACTAGCACCTCTTATATTATTCTGGATAGAGATTGAGCCCATCCTTCAAAGTGAGGTATCACAAGGATGGAAAAACATGCACCACATGTATTCACCATCAAATTGGTACTAACTGGTCAACACTAAGGTGTTCACATGGTATTAATACTTACTGGGTGCCAGTCAGGTCAGGGATTGGAGTGGGTTGGGGGTAAACCCACAACTAATGGATGCAGAGCGCACTGTATAGGAGAAGGACATGCTTGTAGCTCTGGCTTGGGTGAGGCAAATGCATTACATGTAACCAAAATGTTTGTACCACCATAATATCCTGAATTAAAAAAAGAAAAAAGAAAAAAATAAATTTGAGAGATTGAATAAATATTGAGGGAGAGGAAGGGAGAAAGAAAATGTTTAAGAAATGTCATGTGGCTGTTGGATTGATTGACTGATTGGTTTTACTGATTGGAATATGTTTTTGGCCTATGCATTATTTCAAAAATAATTGAAACACATTTCTTCAGTTGAAAGTAAACCCTGAACCTCTCATAAAGAGAGGAGATGCTCTTCCTAATTTCTAGTTTCAATGGCAGCACTAAGATTTTTATAGGTTAGACCTGGGCATCCCAAACTGCATGGATAAGAGCTGGGAGACATTGTTTTCATTCAGAATATATTCATTTTTCCTTATCGAATCAATCAGCAGGAGGCTCATAGGCTCATAAGCATCATCTTTACCATTTTACTGGTTGTAAAACTGTAGGCAAATCAGTGGGCTACTCTAACCTCATTTCCTCATCTGCAGAAATGTAGGAACAACATTATTAACTTTTGTGAAGATTAATAATTAAAATAAAAATATATTTAAAAAACTTAGAAAATTACATAGCATAAAATAAATGCCAACAGATGCTTGTTGTCTTTCACTGAATTGTAATAGAAGTAAGGTTCTGAAAAGAGCAAAATGTTTTGAGTTGTCTCTTTAAAACCCCCTACCCTTTTTGAGGAATTAAATCCTGCATTACTGCACAAAACTAGTAATCAGAGGGACAGAGGAGTGTTCTTTGTCTTTGTTTTCTAGTATCTTAAACCACAGAAGATGGCTCAACAGAATTATCCAGATAGAGGTCATGATATCATCTTCCCTAGAGATGCTACCGTTAAACAGCAGTAGCCTGAAGCTGAAAACCCCCTTTAAGAAAAACCTGTATTTCTGTTTAAAGGGGGAACAATAGTTCTTTAAGACAAGAGTCTGCCATTCTCCTCATTTGCCAGCAAATTAATAAACTTCTTTTTTCTTTGCCTCAAACCACTTATCCTTGTTCTTTGTTCTGCCTCAGAGTCAAGTAATGAACTTTAGGTAACAAAATCAAGAGAGGCCTTTGGTCCCAGTGGCCTCCAGGTATACCAGAATATGCTTAGTTAACACTGTTCATCTTGAGCACCATGGTAGGAGACTTCAGAATACGTGAGATGAACACCATCCTTCTGTTTATGGCCTATTAGTGAAGTCCCTTTTAGGTGGTAGGAGTAGGGAGACTAAAGGGAATGCATCTTAGAAAAGTTGTGTTCCATAGTGTGTTTAACACATTCCCCAAATAATTATAAATCTGACTTGAAAGTCCAGGTATTAACTCAGTGCCCTTTTTCCTTCCTCAGAGGTAGAACATATTCCCAAGAAAAGTTTTTTGCTTTCACTCACCTAATACAATATCCCCCGAGAAACATTTTCACAGGCTAGAAGCAGACCCATTATTGCACTGCACTTGAGTTGGGGAGGGGTAGAAGGAAGGAGGGAGATTCTTTGTCACTAACTGCCTGATTTATTTTAAATGACCACGGTGTACTGCTGTTAGGGTTCCAGGGTGTGTTTATTAAGAAGATGATTATGTTTTTTATGTCAAAATTAATTTTAGTGTGAATTTTACAATAAAGCATTCATACAATATTATTCACACAATAATATTCACACAATATTATTCCCCCTCAAAACCACCTGAGCTTAGAAGTCTTACTGTGTTAAGAACCACAGGACTTCTAAAGAAAAAAAGATCTTTAATGTTTAATAATAGGCAGGCTATAGCTTTTAGGCCCATGCTGTCATCTTCTCTGAACACAGGCCCTGTAACCCAGGATACCAAATAACACGTAGCTGTTAGTATCTCTCCTTTTATTCATGAAGTATTTCTGCAAAAGTATCTTCATCCTAAGACTCTAGACACTGCTCAGAAATAAACTGGAGTGGAAGGAGCATGGACTAGAAGTAAAAAGACTAATCTTTAGTCTAGCAATACCCTAACATTGCAATTTTTGTAAATTACTTCTCGTAATATGGTTTTCTAATTTTGAAAGGCTATAATTAGAACTCAAACCTCAAACTACTAACTGCTAACCCCAAATCCTCTCCCCTTTTCAATATGGCACCGTACCACTGTTTTATAACTATTTTAATTTTTGCTATTTTTATCGAAAACACGTTTCTCTTCTGTTATAGCTCTAATCATATACAAGTAGTATAGTGCTTTACATATGACAAGGATATTCTTTACTTAGCTTAATATTTCTACCATCTTGTATAGTATCTGATATTTTGTGGGTGTTCAGTTATTGCTCATTGAATTTATGAGCCTTACGCTCTTAAATATTTTAAAAATATTTTGTATTAAAATTTATGTTTACTCACACCCACCAAGAGCATAGAATATTGCAGCTCTCCACACACACTCGCCATGTTTGAGTCTCAATTGTGACTCCTCAGCCATTTTGACAATGTGCTGTTTGAGTACTCCTTGCTTCTCCAGATTATAGCATGCAAATTTTGGGAGGACTTGCAAATATGGGGACGTCGTGTATTAGAGTAGTGATGAAAATGAGAATGCTCACTGGCTCAGAGTATACACCAGAAGAGTTGCTTGGACCTCAAGCCAGCCTTTTTCAAATCCCCTGTTTTTCCCTGGTTGAATCAGTCCAGGCTCATGACTTTTTGTTCATTACATTTCGTCTATTGCATCTGATAGTGCCATATCCTTCCAGCTTCATGGGGCTTTAAGTATCAGGCATTGCACTAGGGTTTGTCATCATATTCACTGCCAATATGGACCTGGTGACACTGGGCTCTTTGCTGTCTGTATTCCCTACCCCAATACACACACACACACGCATGCACAGACCTGACTGTGCTCTCAATTGGGAGGGCTTTCTACTACCAGTATTACAGTTCTTTTAATTAAGAGCTTATTTTCCCAATTTTATGCACACCTCATACCTTCTATAGACCCATAGATCAGCTATTTCAGTGTATGTTAAAAGGTTTGAGGCTGTCATTTGATACTTCAACCAAATCTGGTATCCCTTGCCAGTACCTAGGCATAGAACCAGGGTACATGCATTATTCTCTACCTCAAAGTGTTTCATCTGCCCTCCTCAGGACACTCACTTGTCCAGAGGATGAAAGAAATTTTTGCTGCTATCTTTGTTTGAGTCTTAAATCAAAGGTCCAAGCGTGAAGCCATCAGTCCAAAGTCTCTTAAAGTTTCTTTTCCTGTGGCTCATCAGGATTGTACTCAAAAGAACACCTGTTGCTTCCTTGGCATGAGCAAATTCTAGAGTTGGGTGTGCATATCTGCTCCCCAACTCCACAATCTCCAGGAACTCTGCGATAGGTTTTTCCCTTTCCCTAAGTCACCTTACAAAAGAACTGCCATATATATATATATTCAAAACTAAAGGTATGATTTGGGTAATTAAATTTTCTTCAGAGAATATTTTAAAAGGTTTTAAACTATTTAGACACAACCTGAAATGTCAAAAATTTTTCCATGTTTTTAAAAAATACAATGTTCCTCTCACTCTAAAAATCAGAACTTTTGTGCTGAATGTCGAAGCTATACAGGCAATTTCTGCCATTTTCTCTGAAACATATTCTTTTTCTATCCTCCTGAGGTCCTTGACCTCAGACTATTAGTTTTTGAGCTGGAGATTTTAGTATGACCTTCTTCTAGAGTCAGCAAAACCACTGATAAGTCAAAGAAATCAGAATTGGAAACATGTAACATGTCACCATGATTAAGGCTTCTTGCTGGATGCTGGAGGAAAACCATGATAAGCAAGATAAGAAAAACTCCAGTCAGTTAAGTAGAAGTCCCATTACTAGTCTTACTACAGTCTTACAAACACAACACTTGAGAGTGTTCTCTGACTGTTTTCTGTTCCTTTCCCTCTATTTTCTGTGACATATACATGCATAGGGTCTGGCCCTAATCGACAGCACTATGCACCAAATATAGTGGGCTCTATTTCTGCCTCAGTAGCAAAGAAGAGGGGAAGAGACAGCTGGTAAACAAATGTCTCTTCAACTCATGTTATACCACCTCCCTAGGAAGAAGGGTGGAAAATAAATATGAAGACCAGAGCTTTACCTATATCCAAATGCTTACTGATACAACAGACATCTCTGCCACCCTAAGGCTTCTGTAGAGCAAACCCACCCCTTCCCAAGATTCTGATTGCAATGTTTTTCAATGTTGGATGCTTACCAGATTCTCTGGTGTTTTATTCCTGATGTTGGGCTCAACTGTATAAATTGTATATGATTATATATAGGTAATTCTCATTATTCAGAGAAATTACGCTCTGAAAAGTTGTGATGAGCTCTGAATTAATGAATACTGAACCATTGCTCCTAGGGGAAATATAGTGTTAGCTTCCTTTGAGCCTCTAATCACAACATTTTTGTCAATGTATCAATACATTGACTTGTTTTATGTGTGTTTAGCTTAATGACATCTTATTTAATATATAATGTTGATTCCTTAACATTGAGCTCATGTCTAGCAGCACTATAATTCATGCATGACTAAATTTTATCTAACACACATATTTTCTCTGCAAGGTATATTATAACCTTCCTGAGCTTAGGAATGCTAGACAGCACTTCAGCATTACATTTGGGGACCACTTTAAACAGCAAAATCACCAATAAAAATCACAAAAAATGCTAAAATCATGGCACGAAATATATCACAAACAGGAGACATGTTTACAGTAGAAGAGCTGTAACAAAACAGCAAAGAGTCCCCTTGTTTGACCTCGACTAGGGACATGAACTTAGGTGTTTTAAATTGTTCACCATCCCAAGCCAATTCCCTACCTTTCTCTCCCCAATCAATCATTGATTTGCTTTCTGTCATTATAGATTAGTTGCATTTTGTAGAGTATTATATAAGTGAAGTCATACAATACTTATTATTTTTGTCTGACTTTTTTCTCTAAATGTACTTAGTTTAAGGTTCGCCCATCTTGTTTGTTTGTATCAATATTTTTTTCCTTTTATGGCAGAGTAGTATTTCATTAAAGAAACATTCCACAATTTGTATATCTATTCACATTTTTTTAAATTCACATGTTGATGGACATTTTGTTTATCTCTAGTTTTTGACTATTCTGAATAAAACTGCTATGTCTTATTTTCTCTTGGCTGGATCATATAGTAGGTATAGGTTAAACTTTTCAAGAAACTGTCAAACTGTTTTCCAAAATGGTAGTACTATTTTACATTCTCATCAGAATTTATGAAAGTTCTAGTTGCTCTACTTTCTCACCAACACTCCATATGATCAGATTTTGTTTTGTTTTGTTAATTTTAGCCACTCTAATGTATTTGTACTGGTATCTCACTGTGGCATTAATTTTCATTTCCATAATGAGTAAAGATAAGGAGCATCTTTCCATTTGCTTATTTGCCATTCATTTATTTTTTTAGTGAAGTGCCAGTTTAAGACTTTGCTCAGCTGTATCCAGGAAAATACAACCCATTCTACTAAGTGAAGTTTCTCAAGAATGGAAAATCAAGCACCACATGTACTCACCAGCAAATTGGTATTAACGGATCAACACCTAAGTGGACATATAGGAATAACATTTATCGGGTGTCGGGCGGGTGGGAGGGGGGAGGAGGGGATGGGTATATACAAACATAATGAGTGAGATGTGCAACGTTTGGGGGATGGTCACGCTTGAATCTCTGCCTCGAGTGGGTAGGGGTGGCATGGGCAATATACGTAACCATAATATTTGTGCCCCCATAATATGCTGAAATAAAAAAAAAAGACTTTGCTCATTTTTAAAATTTTTTTTTATTTTTTTAAAATTTTTGAATTATAGAAGAGTTGCAAAGTTAGTATAGAGTTCCTATATAACCTTCACTCAGCTTTTCCTAATTTTAACATTTTATGTAACTATTTATCAAAACTAAGAAATTAACATTGTTATAATACTATTAACCAAACTCTTGATTTCATTCAGATTTAACCTGTTCTTCCACTAATGTCCTTTTGCTTTTCCAGAATCTAATCCACATCACATTTACTTGTTATGCCTCCTAAGTCTCCTCTAATTGGAATTTTTTTCTCAATCTTTCCTGGTTTTTCATGACCATGGAACTTTTGAAGAGGAAAAGTCATGTATTTTGTAAAGTAATTCTTTATTTGGGTTTGTTCAATATTTTCTCATGATTAGATTGGGGTTATGGGTTTGGGGAAAGAATAATAAAGATGTGAAGTGACCTTTTCATTGTATCAGGAGTACATGATATCAATATGACTACTCACTGGTGATATTAAACTAGATCACTTGATTAAGATGATGTCCGCAAGTTTTCTCCTATGTAAAGTTATTATTTTTCCCTTTTTATACTCTATTAATTAGAAGGAAGTCACTAAGTCCAGCCCATATTAAATCTCAGGGGAATTAAGCCCTATCTCATGGAAAGAGGTATATCTAAGAAGGTGTGGCCATATCTTAAAACCACGAAAGTAATTAATGATGGTAATTAATTTTATATAATTTCTAAATGAAATATAATAGGTAAATAATAAATAATAAATATTATGGATGAGATATTTGAAACCACTTGAATATCTTATTTCTCTTCAAAAATTCACTCACTAGCTTTAGCTTTCATTAGTGACTCTTTCTTGTATCAATTTTTACTGTTATGCTAATGGTGATTTTCTATTTACTTCATTCCTTCTATACTTATTATTTGGAATTCTTTAGTGAGGAAGCTTTGTCTCTTCTCCTCCATTTATTTACATATTCTACCATTAATTTATAAATTAAGAAGTCATGTATGCTTATTTTATTCTTTCTGTTATAATTCAATGCTATATTATTTATTTTGTTACTCACATTGTTCCAAATTTGGCCTTTAGAAGATCTTTCCAGTAGGCTCTCCTGTCCCTTTGACATTCCCTCATCCTTTCACTTGTTTTGTGAGTACTCCCTTACTTTCTGACTCCCTTACTTTCTTTCCAGGCTTGTTTTGTATTTTTCCTGCCTCAACCCTAGAATCAGCCATTTTTTTCATGGAACAAGCCCTGGTTTCTTTTATTGGAGAATGTTATTTAGAAACTAAGATCTGGACTCTGGGTATGGTCATTATTATTGGGATGACATTGTTACTAGGCCATCTCAGTAGAAGGAGCTAGGCAACTTACTTATGTGTACGGACCCATGTATACACACACACATGCACACACACACACGCACAATATCTCTGTATTTATATATATATATGTGTACAAAAATATGAGTTCACACTAATACCCTCAACTCTAATCCAGATCTCCAAGGTTCATTCTGGTTTCCCCGTTTGCCTATTTGTAACTTCTCTGACATTGAGAAATCTAGTTCCCATTATCTATAATTTATTTACTTATTTAAACTTAATATATATGCAACATAGCTTCAAAATAGAGCAACATATTTATTAACTAGAGTTGATGTCTATATATAGTTTCTTCTATTTTTAGCTTTATAATATCCAGTCAAAACACATGCAGGTTGATATTTCTATATTCACATACAGTAATGTTCACTCTTTGTGTTATACATTTGACTTACACAGAGTCATATAAACAACTACCACAGTACCATAAAGAACAGTTATATCACTCTAAAAATTCCCTTGTGCTTACTCTTTTTAAAGTGAGTTATTTGTTTTCTCTATTCTGGATTCAAGTCCTTTAGTAGATATATGCCTTGAACATATTTTCTCCTAGTCTGTCATCTGCCTTTTCATTTTCTAGGAGTGTGTTTCTAAAGGCAAAATATTTTAGCTGTGTAAGAAAGCTCAGTGATATGCAAGAAAAAATGGATAACTAACACAAATAAACCACAAAGAAGATTCAGGACTTGGAACAAAAATTCACTAAGGAAATTGAGATCTTAAAGAAAAATCAATCCAATCTCCTGGAAATGAAGAATCAATTCAGGGAAATACAAAACACAGTGGAAAGCCTCAAAAATAGGGTGAAACAAACAGAAGAAAGAATCTCAGATATTGAAGATAACACTTTCCAATTAAATAAATCACTCATAGAGATAGTGCAGAAAAACAAGAGAAAAGAGCAAAGCCTACCAGAGTTGTGGGATTATGTGAAGAAACCTAATGTGATGGTCATAGGGTAACCAGAAGGGAAAGAAGAAAACACTCAAGGGTTGGACAAGCTATCTAAAGATATAATAGAGGAAAATTTCCCAGACCTTGCTAAAATCTCCAGATACAAGTTCAAGAAGCTCAAAGGACCCCTGGGAGATTGAATGCAAACAGGAAGACGTCACAACATGCAGTCATTAGACTGACCAAAATATCAACTAAAGATGCCCTTCTACAAGCTGTAAGATGAAAGAGGCAAGTTACATACAAAGGAAAACCGATCGGAATAACGCCAGATTTCTCAACTGAAACATTACAAGCAAGGAGAGACTGGGGCCCCATTCTCACTCTTTTGAAACAAAATAATGCCCAGCATAGAATCTTGTACACTACAAAACTAAGCTTTATATATGAAGGAGAAATTAAGACATTCTCAGATAAGCAAAGTCTGAGGGAATTCACCAAGACAAGAGTAGCCCTACAAGAAGTACTCAAAACAGCTTTACTCATGGAACAGCATAATAAATACTCACGAACATAAAAACAACGGCCTAAAGATTAAAGGCCAGATATCACAATGGCTCAAGAGAGAAACCAAAGCAACAATGTCCAACCAAACAGAATGAACAGTAATCTGCCTCACCTATCAGTTCTCTTAATAAATATGAATGGCTTGAACTCCCCACTCAAGAGACATAGTATGGCTGAATTGGTAAGAAAATACAAGCCAAGTATCTGCTGTCTTCAGGAAACACATCTAACCTGCAAGGATGCATACAGACTAAATGTAAAGGGGTGGAGATCAATATTTCAAGCAAGTGGATGCCAAAAGAAGGCTGGCATGGCGGTTCTGATCTCAGATGATTTAGTTTTTACACCATCAAAAGTAGTGAAAGACAAAGACGGTCATCATATAATGGTGAAGGGTACAGTTCAACAAGAAGAAATAACAGTTTTAAATTTATATGCACCCAATTTAGGTGCACCCGGATTCATTAAGCAAACATTACTGGATCTAAGCAAATTGATTATTAGCAACTCCATAATAACTGGAGATTTCAACACCCCACAGACTGCACAGGACAGATCCTCCAAACAGAAAATT
>VBSM01001483.1:6825802-6841158 GCA_008086735.1 Cheirogaleus medius | reverse complement strand
TAATGAGTGAGATGTGCAACGTATGGGGGATAGTCATGCTTGAGGCTCTGCCTCCAGTGGGGAGGGGAGCATGGGCAATATACATAACTGTAATATTTGTACCCCCATAATATGCTGAAATAAAAAAAATGCCAGATATCAAACTACACTACAAAGCTGTAGTAATGAAAACAGTCTGGTATAAGCACAAGAATAGGATTACTTACCAGTGAAACAGATATGAGAACCCTCATATAAAACCATCCTCATATAGCCATCTAATCTTTGACAAAGCAGACAAAAACATACACTGGGGAAAAGATTCTCTTTTCAATAAATGGTGCTGGGAAAACTGGATAGCCACTTGTAGAAGGCTGAAGCAGGATCCACACCTTTCACCTTTCACAAAAATCAACTCACGCTGGATAACAGACTTAAACCTAAGGTATGAAACTATTAGAATTCTAGAGGAAAATGTTGGAAACACTGTCCTAGACATCAGTCTAGGCAAAGAATTTATGAAGAAGACCCCAAAGGCAATCACAGCAGCAGCAAGAATAAATAAATAGGACATGATCAGACTAAAAAGCTTCTGCACAGCCAAAGAAATAGTCATGAAAATAAACAGACAACCTACAGAATTGGAGAAAATCTTCGCATCCTACACATCTAATAAGGGGGTGATAACTAGAATCTACTTAGAATTCATGAAAATTAGCAAGAAAAAATCAAACAACCCTATCAAAAAGTGGGCAAAGGACATGAACAGAAACTTTTCTAAGGAAGACAGAATAATGGCTAACAAACATATGAAAAAATGCTCAACATCTCTAATCATCAGGGAAATGCAAATCAAAACTACAATGAGATATCACTTATTTCCAGTAAGAATGGTCTTTATCAAAATGTCCCAAAACAATAGATGTTGGTGTGAATGCAGAGAGATAGGAACACTCCTACACTGCTGGTGGGACTGCAAACTAGTTCAACCTTTATGGAAAGCAATATGGAGATACTTTAAAGCAATACAAGTGGATCTACCATTTGATCCAGCAATCCCATTACTGGGCATCTACCCAAAAGATCCAATGACACTCTACAAAAAAGACACCTGCACTTGAATGTTTATAGCAGCACAATTCATAATTGCAAAGCTGTGGAAAAACCCAAATGCCCATCAATTCATGAGTGGATTAGTAAAATGTGGTATATATATACCATGGAGTACTATTCAGCTCTAAGAAATAATGGTGATATAGCACATCTTGTATTTTCCTGCATAGAGCTGGAACCCATACTACTAATTGAAGTATCCCAAGAATGGAAAAACAAGCACCACATATACTCACCAGAAAACTGGTATTAACTGAGTAGCACCTAAGTGGACACATAGGAACTACATTAATGGGGTATTGGGCAGGTAGGATCGGGGAGGGGGGCAGGTGTATATATACACAATGAGTGAGACGTGCACCGTCTGAGGGATGGTCATGCTTGAAGTTCAGACTTGTGTGAGGAGGTGGGACAAGGGCATTATTTGAAACCTTAAAATTTGTACCCCCATAATTTGGTGAAATAAAAAAAAAGTCCAGGGTATGACATCAGAAAAAAAAATTTTAGCTTTGTTAAAATTTTAATTTATCAATTATCTATTTTATAGATCATGCTTTTGGTGTTATACTTAAAAAATCATTGCCTGACACAAGGTCACAAAGATTTTTTCCAATGTTTTCTTCTAGAAGTTTATGTTTGAGGTTTTACATTTAGGTCTATGAACTATTTGGAATTAATTTTTGAATATGGTGTGAGGTACAGATAAAAGATTTTCATTTAGCATATACTATTAGCATATCCTATTCTTTCAGCACCATTTCCTAAAAAGAGTACATATTCTCCACTGGACTGCCTTTATATCTTTTCAAAAATTAGTTTTCCTTTGTATCTGTGGGTCTATTTCTTTTTTTTCTATTTTCTGAATTGACTATTCTATTCCTCTTATCTGGTTGTCTATCTTCACACCAATGCCACACTATCTTGATTATTGTAGCTTTATAACAAACCTTAAAATGAGATCCTGTTAGCTATTTTTTTTTCAAAATAACTTTGTTTATTCTAAGTCCTTTGTATTTCCATATAAATATTAGGATTAGCTTGTCAATTTTTACAAAACATCCCACTGGGATTTTGACAGGGATCACAATGAATCCATAAATCAATTTAGGGAGAGGTGAAATAGTAATAATATTGAGTCTTCCAATATTTGCAGTTATGTCTCCCAATTTATTTATGTCTTCTTTAATTTCTCTTAGGAATGTTTTATAATTTTCATGTCTTGCATATCCTTTAGCAGATTTATTTCAAAGTATTTAATATTTTATGCTATTATAAATATAATTATTAAAATTCTAAATTCTGATTATTATTGCTAATATATAGAAATACAATTGACTTATATATATTGATATTATATTTTGCAAGCTTGCTAAATTTGCTAATGAGTTCTAGTAGCTTTTTAATAGATTCTATTGGATTTTCTACATAGATGATCATGTTTTCTATGTTTCATTTCTTCCTTTTTAATATGGATGTCTTTTATCTTTTATTTCTTTTTCTTATATAATTGCACATCCTAGAACCTACAATACTATTTTAAATAAAGGTGGTGAGATAAAACATCCTTATCGGTTTCCTGATGTTTAAGAAAAATAACTCAGTATTTCACCATTAAGTTTGATGCTAGGTGTAGGTTTTTCATAGATGTTCTTTATCAGGTTGAATGTCCTTTCTATTCTTAATTTACTGAGAGTTTTAACATAAATGTGCATTTGATTTTGTTAAATGCTTTGCACTATGTCTATTTATATACCTTTTCTTTCTTAGCTTGTTAATACAGTGAATTCCACTGTTTATTTTCAAGTGCCAAACCAACCTTGCATTTTGGCAATATACTTCACTTGGGCATAATGTGATACCATTTTTATATATTATTGGATTCTATTTGCTAAAATTTTATTTAGAATTTTTACCTTTAAGTTAATGAAGAGTATTGATCTAGTGTTTCTTGTTGATTGATTTGCTTTTATTTTTCCTGCAATATCTTTTTCTGGGTTTAGTATCATAGTAACACTAGGATGATACAATGAGTTGGGAAGGGAAGTATGCCTCCACTTAGGTATTCTGAAAGAGCTGTGTATGATTGGTCTTATTCCTTCATTAAATATTTGATAGAACTCACCGGAAATGCCATCCAGGCCTTAAGTTTTCTTTGTGGTAATGTTTTGAACCACATGTTGAATTTCTTTCATAGATATAGGGCTATTCAAGTTATATATTTCTGCTTGAAGGAACTTTAGTAGTTTTTGTCTTTGAAGACATGTTTCCATCTCATTTAAGCTGTCAAAATCATAGGCATAACATTGATTGCAAAATTCTCTTATCATCTATTAAAAATCTTTAGATTCTATAATGGTGAGAGAGAATTTCTTTTATTTCTGATATTGGTAATCTATGCCTTCAATATTTTTTCCTGAACAGGCTGACTGTAGGTTTATCAATTTTTTTTATCAATCTCAAAAAACTATCTTCTGGTTTCATTGATTTTCTCTATCTTTTCTCTGTTAATTAATTAATTGATTTCTGTTCTGGTCTTCATATTTCCTTTATTTTATTTATGTTGAGTTTTTTTTACTCTTCTTCTACTATTTTATGGTGGAAACTGAAGTCACTGATTTGAAATTTTTCTGTTTTTCTAATATAAGCATTTAGTACTGCAAATTTTCTCCCAGTGATGCTTTAGTGGCACTCAACAAATTTATATGTATACATTTTGTTTTCATTTAATTCAATTCAATATATTTTTTAATTTCTCTTTTTTTATTTTTATGTCCACCAATGGCAGAGCCTTTATTTGTCATTGTATTTTATTTGAATTTCAGAATATTAGAGGGGTACAAATGTTTATGTTACATATATTACCTTTGCTCCACCCGAGTCAGAGCTACAAGCTTGTCTATCCCCAGAAAGTGCCCATGGCACACATTAGGTGTGAATAAACCCATTCCCTACTCCCCCTTCCATCTGCCCAACACCTGATGGATGTTAGTTCCATATGTGCACATAAATGTTTATCAATTAATACCAATTTAATGGTGAGTACATGTGGTGCTTGTTTTTCCATTCTTGTGATACTTCACTTAATAGAATGGGCTCCAGCTCCATCCAGGATAATACAAGTGATGCTAGATCACCATTGTTTTTTGTGGCTGAGTAAGTACTCTATGGTATACATATACCACATTTTATTAATCCACTCATGTGGATTAATAAATAGAGGTTGTACTAGTTTGAAGTCCCATAATTTCTCTTTTAATATCTTCTTTTGACCATGGGATATTAGAATTGTGTTATTTTTCCAAATATTTGCAGTTATTCCATAATTTGTCTGATATTGATTTCTAATTTAATTCTCTGTGATCAGAGAATAAACTTTATGTGACTTTAAACTTTTTAAATTTATTAAGAATCAGCAAAGAAATCAAACAAATCAGCAAGAAAAAATCAAACAACCCCATTAAAAAGAGGGCAAGAGACACAAACAGAAACTTTTCAAAAGAAGATACACTAACATCCAACAAACATGTGAAAAATTGCTCACCATCTCTAATCATCAGGGAAATGCAAATTAAAGCCACAATGAGATATCACCTAACTCCAGTGAGAATGGCTTTTATATAAAAAAAATTCCAAAACAACAAATGCTGGTTTGTATGTGGAGAGATAGGAACACTTCAACACCGTTGGTGGGACTGCAAACTAGTATAACCTCTATGAAAAATAGTATGGAGATACCTCAAAGAATCAAAAGTAGAACTACCATTTGATCCAGCAATCCCACTACTGGATATTTACCCAATGGAAAAAAGAAAATAACATTTTATAAAAAAAAGACACCTACACCTGTATGTTTATAGAAGCGCAATTCACAATTGCAAAGATGTGGAAACAACCCAATGCCCATAAAAATGAGTGGATTAATAAAATGTGGTATATGTATACCATGAAGTACTACTCAGCCATAAAGAAAAAATGGTGAACTAATACCTCTTGTATTAACCTGGATGGAACTGGAGATCATACTTCTAAGTGAAGTATCACAAGAATGGAAAAAAAAAACCCACCACATGTATTCATCATTATATTAGAACTAATTGAATAACACTTATGTGTACATATGGAAATAAAACTCATCAGAAATCAAGCAGGTGATGGAGAGAAGAGGTAATAAGTAAATTCCCACCTAACAGGTACATTGCACACTATCTGGGGGATAGGCACACTTATAACTTTGACCCAAACAGTACAATAGCAATTTATGTAACCAAAACGTTTGTACCCCTGTAATACTCTGAAATAAAACAAAATAATAAAAAGCATTAAAATAAGACTTGTTTTACAACCCAAAAAATGGTTTATCTTGGAAAATGTTCTATGTGCCCTTGAAAAGAATATTGCTTCAGAATAGTTTAATATATTGGGTCTTGTTTTTATCATTTATAATGCAACTCCGAAGAAATTAATTGGCTTAAGGCTAATTATTCCCCACTGCTGAGTCAAGACATTCCTAAGTCCTTTACCTAATGTTCCACGAATTGTAAGTTTTCCAGTCTGACTGATGGTAACAGGCACTATTCTTGGCCCTGTATGAACACCAGGCACTGCTCTGTTTAATTCTTTTGAAGGGTTCTTTAGCAGTCTTGGGGTAGTTTCCTTACACAAATGGGCTCATCAGTACTCTACGGAATAATTGAGTTTGGCCCTCTGTAGTTCTATAGAGTCCCCTCTCTACCTATTTCTCTCCTTGTTGATATTTTGTCTTGTAAATTTTATCTGCCTCCACGTGTCTGGAGATTTCAGTTCATCTCTAAAAGTCAGTCTGCCAGGCTCCATCTCAGTTTCCCTCTTTTTACCATAGCTGGAAACTCTCTTAAGGCAGTGAAGTGAAGAAATCTTAGGGATCATTCCATTTGTTTCCCATCTCTCAATGAGGATCATTATCCTCATTGCCTGTTATCTGGTGTCTTGAAAAGCATAGTTTCATTTATTTTGCCTGGATTTTGGGTTCTTTTAGGTGGTAGAGTAAATATAATCCCTGTAACTCTATCTTCACTAAAAGCAGAAGTTCTACCTTCTCAAGTATAAAATTTTGGTTGTAAATATAGTTGGGTTTTCTACCTGTCCTAAACCAACAAGAAAAGTTAAGCAAAATTATATTATTTAACACACTGTTAATTATTTCTCCCATAATATTGAGAAGTTCTTTAAAAGCACTTTCTAAAATTCAGTCATCTTCTATAGGCTCAGATTAATAGAACAAAATGGCTTATTCAGGTAAACCATTTGCCTGGGTTGAATGGAATCAAATGTCTATATTTAGCTGTGACTTAGCATCTGTTTGGAAATGAGAATAAATCTTCCTTAATAGAGATACTGGCATCTGTCTGCTCTGTTCAGCTCTATGGAAGGAAATAATTCCCTGTCATGGTGTAATTTACATTCTATACTTTCATAGGAAAAAAGGATTGAGAGCCCCTTTCCTAGCCCAATTATCCCAGAAATATCATAATCATAGTTCTAGGGACTTCGCTCTCTTCACAGAAATCCAAAAACTATAAGATGTGTTTTGCTCCAAACCAGCATCTATATTATACATTGTTATAGACTGAGTACTTGTGTCTTCTCCAAATTCATATATTGAAGCCCTAACCCCCGATGTAATGGTATTTAGAGGTAGGACCTTCATGATTAATTAGGTTTAGATTAAGTCATGAAAGTGGGATCCTCAAGAAGGAATTAGTGCCCTTATAAGGAAAGAAGAGGAGGAGAGGGAGAGAGAGAGAGAGAGGGAGAGAGAGAGAGAGAGATCTTTCCATATGCATATGGAAATTGAGGAAAGGCCCTATGAAGACACAGGGAAAAGGCAGCCATCTGCACCCCAGGAAGGTGGCCCTTGCCAGGCACTGAATATGCTGGCACCCTGATCTTGGACTTTCCAGTCTCTAGAACTGTAAGAAATAAATATCTGTTATGTAAGCCATTCAGTCTATTGTATTTTGTTATAGCAGCCCAAGAAAACTAAGAAAGACATACTATATAAATGCAAGAAATTTCAATTTCAGAGCTGTCTAGAATTCTGATGGGCTAATTAAATATTCAGCCTATAATTCAGTTTTGGGTCACTAGTATTAGGATAGCAATATTTAACCAATTTACAGAGATGTGGTATAGAGTAATCTATAAAATATGTGCATAAATCAAGAATATTTTAAAATTGAGTTACTAATATTTTCTAAAAGATTTTATATAAAACCTCAACAGAAGACCCATGAATTCTCACACAATTATTATAATACTAATATTGCATTTATTTGTATTTGTCCACAAGAATGACCAGAATGTTGTATTTATAGAAGACCCTGTCACCATGTTGTTTAAGTCCCAGATATCCTGTTATATTCACTTCAGTGTCTAAGTTAAACAAAAATATCACAATTCTTACCTTCATTCTCAGAAATTTTGACTAAGCAATTGAGGCAAGAATCCTTATTCATCACTAATAAAAATATTTTGGTTCTATCCTGCCAGAATGATGGAAGTGTATCTGGAAGGGAACCCTCTACCTGGTTGATTATGAGGGGTTTCTGAAACCTATAGTTGGAAATGATAGCTCTTGGAATTTGAAACATCTGTTTCTTTCACAGTCTTTTTTTGTTTCACATTTGATGCTTGAAATGTCCACTGGTTGTACCAAGTGGAGACTTGAGGCAATTGTCAAAATAATTAGGGGGGGGAATGCATGAAACCAAAGCACATCACAGAAATGCATCCAAGTATTTCAGGTGAAAATAGTGCATTATGGATTTCCTTTTGCCTAAATTAGTTAGATAATTTCTTCATATATTTTTTTGCTTTGATTTATCTGTAAAGACCTGGCAAAAGAATATTCATTTCAACAATGACTCCTGTGTCACATAGAAATATAATTAGTGTGAAAATAATGATCTCCAGTAAGGAAATAAGATAATTCATCTGGGAAGAAGTCTTTTTTTAAAGAGCCTCAGTTAACTATATTTTACATTATCCTGAAATTGTATTCTTGGTTAATTCAGAATTTAAATTTTAAAATTTACTAAAGGTAACCTAGCCCTAACAAGCCAGGTTGTTATGTAATGACAGGTAAAATAACTAGTTAAGTATGCTGAAATAATTATTTTACCTGTCATTATACTTAGAAATGACTGCCAATAATGGTAATCAAGACCTCTGTTTTAGGTATAACCAAATATGATCAATAACTGGTGGCTGACACAGAATAAAGTTGCCTACATATAGCTATAAATTCCTTAGTCACAGCAGTGTGAAGTTTAGAAATACACGAGTTTTGTTCACCTCATGAAAATGGAAACAACAGAATAAATGTGAAGAGCAGAAGAAATGAAGTACCAGTCCTAAGAGTAGAAGTTAATGAAATGGAAAAACTAAACAGATAGTGTTATCAAAACAAAAGCTGTTTTTGGAAAAGATTAATGACATACTTCTGGCTAGACCTATCTGGGAAAAAGGAGAAGAAAATAGTATTTATCACAAAATAGGGTTACTATGCAAATTATAAATACAAATATAAACACTAAAATATAAGTACAAATTTCCTAAACGCTAAAAAGTAATAAAAAGCAGAAAAGATCAACCAAAAAGAGAACAAAACAAGGTAAATATAACAAAATAAGAGCAAAATTTATAGCATAAATTAATATGAAGAATGGAAACATATCAGTCATATCAATAAATGTGAACAGGCTAAACTCACCTGTTGAAAGAAATAAATTTTGAAATTGGGACATGAAGCAAACCTAATTGTATTTTGTATACAGAGAAATATTGAAAATGTAGGGATTCCAAAAGTCTAAAAATAAAGGTATAAACAAAAATTTACCTATGAAATGGAAAAAATAAGGCTATAGAAAGTTGCAATCCTGTCACCAAATTAGAATGCAGACCCAAAAGCAATAAATGAAACAGAGAAAGACACTTTATGTTGCTAAAAGTTCAAATCCAAATTGAATATACAACAGTTATGAATATCTATGTACCAGATAATACCAATCACCTGTATAGACCAGGAACTATAGAAAGTACAAAGATAAATAGATAGAAATGTACAATTATCAGGAGACTTAACACACCACTCTCAGTATAAGACAGGTAAAGTGGATCATATATTAATTAATTAATAATCTAAATAGCAAAAGCATTAAGACATACTGAACACTATACATTGATAATAGAAAATATAATTTATTCTCAAGCACGCATGGAACTTTAAAAAAAATTGATGATATATTAGGGCACCTTCCCAAAAGATCAGTAGAATTCATAAAGTTCAAATATTATAGACAAAATTATGCATATGATCACAGTGCAATAAAACTAAAAATTAAAACACAAGTCATAACACACAACGAAAAGACCCTTCCACCTGGAAATTTAAAAGTCTTCTATTAAACAAATCTTGGTGAAAAATTAAACACCATCAAATTGGTATTAACTGACCAACACTTAAGTGCACATACAGTAATGGTATTCATTGTGGGTCGGGCAGGTGGGAGAGGGGAGGAAAGGATGGGTATATTCACACCTAATGGGTGCGGTGCGCACTGTCTGGGGGATGGACACGCTTGAAGCTCTGACTCGGGTGGGGCAACAGCAATATACGTAACTTAAACATTTGTATCCCCTTAATATGCTGAAAAAAATTAAAAAAATAAATAAAATGTTCGATTCCCTTAGGTTTTATGATAAAAAAGTAAACATACACAAAAATTACAGAGTCTTTGAAAAATAGGGATAATGAGAGCACTACATATCAGAATCTATGAGGTACAACTAAAGGAATCATCAGAGGAAAATTTATAGTACTAAACACATCAATAAAAATAAATTAATTAAATTTTCAACTAAAAAAACTAAGAAAAACAAAGTAAACAAAAAGAAAGCAAAGTAAGGAAATATTAAAGATTAAATTAGAAATTAGTGAGGTAGAGAACTGATAGTTATATTAATAAATCAAAATCCTATATCCTTAAAACAATTCCCCAAATTAAATCATGAGCAAATTTAATCAAAAGGGGAAAATCATACAAATAAGAAATAACAAGGGGAAATAAAAAATACAAAAGAAAATTGTAAGAATCTACTTTGTGCACACTTTTGCAAATACGTTTGAAAACCTAGATAATTTTTAGGAAAATATAGTTTACAAAAATTGACCCAGTAGAGACAGGAAGCTTAAACACACCGAATTCCATAATCAAAATAGGAAAAGTTATCAAGAAATTACTCCTCATAAAAGCACCTAGCTGAGATGGTTTCACAGAGAAATTTTACCAAACTTTTAGAGACCAGATAGTCCTAATGAGATATGCATTGAAAATGAAGCAAAATGTCCAAATTCTTTTTATGAAGCAAGTATAACATTGGTCCCATAAAACTGGACCAATATCGCTTATAAATATTAATACAAATGTTCTTAATAAAATATTAGTAGAGTCCAAAGCCATAGTATATAAAAAAATTATGTACCAACTGGAGTTTATGCCAAAGATACATTATACTTTTATATTATTTATTCTGCATTCTGCAATGTGATTAACTAAGTGCTGTGTCAGGTAAGAGAGCTGAAGAGTTCAGCTTGCTATCAGGCAGTTTATCTGTAGTTGTTCTTTTCTTGAATTTTAGTTACTGGTGCCTACCCAAAGGCTTAAACTTTCTTCCAAATCTCAGTATGATTCGCAATTAAAATCAAATTATTTCATGACTGTTGCCCTGAGATGCAAGTCTCTAAAATTTGGCAACAGTGAGATTTCTCAAAAGGCATCAGTTATAGTAACTATCAGAAAATTGAGTTTATTCATTTCAAAGCAATTTTCTAAAGACATCAGTCAAAGAAAGACTGGGAATAATTGAGTTGCTGTGTGGTTATGAATTTGATCTTATCTTATAAATGTTGGACTAAAATCGAAAGTGTTAGAAAGAAAAATGTACTTTTATTCAGTATAGTCCTTGGAATGCTCTTTAAAGAAATTATCTAAGTCTTAGGATCTAAAATAATCAATAAATTAAACTGGCAGTATTATAAATAAACATCAAAGTGATGAGATATCTTATCAACTGGTGATAACTTTGAGGTTTTATTGTCCTTTCTTTAGGGAGGTATAATAAAAATTTGCCTATTGGTTTTCAAGAGTTATACTTATGATATGATGCATCACAGCAAATGTGCTCGAATTCTACAATTAGGAGGCACACCTATTCTTGTTTGTTGAGCAATAACTTAGGAAGTGGGATTAGTAGGAGAGAAGGTGATTTTGCCTAGTGGATATCATAAGATGTAAGATTTGTACACACAATTAGTTATCATACCTACTACCAAGCTTACCACAAACCAAAACATGAGTCATAGTACTGCATTTTTCTATTTCTATATTAACACATTAGGATGATTTTTGGTGACCCAATTTCCCTTCAAGTTTGTTCTCGATGTTAATATAAATCTCCTTTTATCTATATAGTACCATTATGGACAGAGGGAAATGGAATGACCTATATAATTAGCCCAAAAAGCCATCGCCCCTGAGGAATGACTCTAGAACCCCCACTCACATAAAATAGCTCTAGATGTTAACTTTTGCTGCAAGTTTCTATGGAAAAGTTGGAAATAAGATAACAAGTGAACTAATTTCTGTTACCTTTAATAGTGGTCCATCCAAGTTGAGTATAAAATGAGGCAAAATGACAGAGATTGAAGTCACGCAATATTCATTTGTGTCTGTGGATATATTTATACTTGTAAAGTAAAAACAAATATTTTCAAGTAAACACTAACTGACAGATACAATCCCAGACAGGATGGCAGGCAGGCTTTATCCATTGGGTTGAAAAACATTCACTTATGTTAAATGCTTCCTGCAGTAGACATTGATGCTCCTCTTCAATCCCTTTGGATCCTTTTTCTCATTCTGGGCAACCCTCCCTCAGCTTTGGGATCCTTTTTCTTCCAATATTTGACATCTGAGAGACTCCTTGGACTCGAAATCGCTTTGCTGCACTCATTTTGTTGCCTGAGAATTAACTTCCCTATGTACTTCTACAGTTGAGAGCCTTGGTCAGTGACTGTTTTGTGGAAAAGTATGAAAGCCCAGACCCCTTGTTCCTGTCAGGATAACAGGAATAGAGCTGCTCTTTGCAATCAGCTGCTCTCAAGGGACTTTGCCTGAAATCTGAAATTGTGCCATAACTTGTCCTCTTCACAGTCCCTGCTCACTTTCCTCCAGTTCTTAGTTGGTTTCTTCCTGCACCACTTCCTTAATCAATCACTTGCACATCCATTCACATCTCATAATCTGCTTCTAGGGAATGCAACCTAAAATACCACTTCCATTCAAAATTTAAGAGCTTAAAAATGTACAAAACCCACACTAATTTCCAAGAACAGAAAAAATTAAAAATTCTTTGAAGAGTCATTCAAAAAGCAAGCAATTACAATTTCCTTGAATAGATAATTGCGAGAGATGAAATGACTCAGTGGATCGTGATGTCCATCAAGAGAAGATTAATCTCAATATGATATCACTCTTCCTGCACATAAATATATATGGGCATGGGACAATGGAAAAACATGCCAGGTTTTGTCAAGGGCAGAAGCAGGAGCAAGAGGAAGGTGAATGAGTACAGAAAGAGCTTTTTAATAAGCTCTTTTAAAAATCCAACAAGAGAAAAATATGAGAAAGGAGGAGAGAATAATGAAATAATTTTCATTCCATTCAGACTTCCCATTATCTTTTTCTCACTCCAGTTTAGGAGAGGCATCTTTTTTATAGTGTTTATATGATATAAATCTGGAGAAGTATAAAAGAGAAATAAATTAGCACTTTATAAAAACTTTAAAATACTAAAGAGCAGCCAAAGGAAGTATATCCAATAATATATTTTAATTAATCTACTAAGTGAAACTTAAGCTCTGTCATCTGGAGACAGAGGGAAAAAGCAGTATAGTCTAATGCACAAAGGGAAAATAACCACTTAAACACAGGAGACAAACATGGACAATCGCCATTCAGAAACACAGAATACCAGTGGGATGGATAGGGCATTCTGTCCTGCTTGAATGAAAACATTATTAAAGCAAGAAATGGGTTTGTAGTGCTCACAACTGGAACATTGTGAGCTACCAGTACATATTTGTTGCACTGATTATCTTACTAATTAATCATATTACAAACATTATTATAGTTTATTTACCAAGGATATGTACCTTATGACTTAGCACACAACAAGTACTCAAAAATACATGTTGAATAAATAAATGCCAAATATCAGAACAGGGACACACGGCCTGCCAAGTATAATTTCAATCAAAGGAATAATGGCCACAAGTGTTTGAAATCATATCTCTTGGAAAATTTGAGATGTATGAATCTGATGAAAACCTGTTTCTCCCAAAACCTACAGAAAAGAAGTACCCCATGTTCAATCTTAGGCCTGAAGAAGGCCTAATAATGACTTTCTATATTCCCGTTTAGCCTAAATAGTTAATATAGCAGGAGTGGTTATCACAACCTAGGTTAAATAAATATTGGGAAATTTTAAAGAATATTTAAAAGATGACAAAGTTAATATAATTTCATGGACATCTTTGAGACCAAGTGGAATGGGCTTACTAGGATTTGGCAAAGGACTAGCACAATGTAAGAGAGAGCATTTTTATATACAATATCTAATCTCACTTATACACAGTATCTAATAGATGGAGAAAAAGACACATATCAGGCATTAAGTAGCATTAAGTAACAGCATTAAGAGTGAAGATACATTCTTAAAATTTTTAAAGGAATCCTACGCCCTAAATTGACCTATAACTTTTAAAGGAAAATTATTTTGGTTTTCTGAGTCCCCATATTCTGCTACCTACTCCTTAATTTTCCCTGGCAGGTTCCAGATCTAAGCTATTTTTCACAACTTTAATGCTTTTTACTGAATATATATGCTCCCCAATAAGACTATACATGTTGCCTCAATTAGAAGAGAGTTTGACAGTCAACTTACTAACTCACTGACAGAATAGTAACATTTTCTTCATTTACATAATGTGCTATGAGTCTAACAAATGGAATTAATCTCAATGGATACCTACTCAAGCCCAGTAAGAAATATTATAAAGATAGAATTATCTATCATCTATCATCCCCATTTCAAAAATAAGGAAACTGAATTGTGCTAATATTAAGTAATTTACTCACACGGACTGTTTCATACTAACCCTGGGAGATAGCTCTCATCACCATTGTATGGATGAAAAAGCTAGCTCTCAAAGAAGATATGATGTTTTTACACTTTCCCAGGGTTTAAGATTTCTGCAGCAGTTCAAATATCTTGGCCATGTCTGATGGCATTTAACAAAAAGGCTATTGTAAATCAGCCGGGTACTGGCACAAGAACAGAAGCATCGATATTTGGAATAGGACTGAGATTCCAGAGATGAAACCATCTGCATATGGTAACCTAATCTTTGACAAAGCAGACAAAAATATACAATGGGGAAAAGAATCTCTCTTCAATAAATGGTGCTGGGGAAACTGGATAGCTACATGCAGAAGAATGAATCAGGATCCCTACCTCTCACCTCTCACAAAAATCCACTCAAGATGGATAACAGATTTAAACATAAGGCATGAAACCTTAAGAATCCTAGAAGAAGAGGTTGGGGAAACCCTCTCAGACATTGGCCTAGGCAAAGAATTCTTGAAGAAGACCCTCAAAGCAATCACTGCAGCATCAAAAATAAACAAATGGGAACTGACCAAATTAAAAAGCTTCTGCACAGCCAAGGAAAGTATCATTAGAGCAAATAGACAACCCACAGAATGGGAGAAAATATTTGCTCTCTACACTTCCGATAAAGGTCTAATAATAAGAATCTATCTAGAACTCAGAAGAATTAACAAGAAAAAATCAAACAACCCCATCAAGAAATGGACAACGGAAATGAACAGAAACTTTTCTGAAGAAGACAGAATAATGGCCAGCAAACATATTAAAAATGCTCAACATCTCCAATCATTAGAGAAATGCAAATCAAAACCACAATGAGATACCACCTAACCCCAGCGAGAATGGCCTGTATCAAGAAATCCCAAAACAACAAATGCTGGAATACCATTCGACCCAGCAATAGCATTATTAGGCATCTACCCAAAAGAGAATAAGACACCCTATTATAAAGACCTGAATGTTTATGGCAGCACAATTCACTATTGCAAGGACGT
>VBSM01001483.1:6803381-6822690 GCA_008086735.1 Cheirogaleus medius | reverse complement strand
GTCGAATGGTATTTCTATTTCTGTCTGTTTGAGGTCTCTCCAAATTCTTTTCCACAAAGGTTGCACTATCCAGGGTTTTAATTGTTAATGTTTTATTTCATTTGCCAGCACTCTCTCTCTCCCTCCCTCCCTCTCTGTCCCTCTGTCTCTCTCTGTCACCCATTATCATTAGTCTTTTCTGAACTCTTTGACATCCACCTCTGATGTAATGTTAATGTCTCATCACCTCAGAACATGTCAATATATATTTCCCCAAAACAATGATACTCTCCTACATAACCAGGATAAATCCCTCCAAATCAAGAAATCAACACTGATGCAACACACTAATATCCAGCACAGACTCCATTTCAAATTATTGACTGGGAACACATCTGTAATGGCTTGATTTCCTATACCCACCGCTGTTTTCTACCCATATTCCCTGTCGCTGGGGTTCATGGATCAACCACTTGCAGGCTGAAGCATCCTTCGAGTAGTGGGGGCCAATTCCATGCCTAAAGAGATAGATAATGAGCAGTCTGAATTCAATAACTTGAGACTGTTGTGAGTCCGACTTTCAGCCTAGTTCCATTTAACCTTTTCACATTTGTGACCAAGTCCCTATACTTTGTTTTCCTATGCTTGAGGCCCCATCTCTTGGATTGAAGTCAGAGACAGCTTTAAATACTTTTGTTTTGTGATGAAAGCCTTCCAAATAAAATTACATTGAACCACTACATCTATGTACATAGAAACACTTGGGTTGGAAATCTGATTCTTCTATTTCCTCACCATCAGGGATTATTTAACCTATTTGGGTCTCAGTTTCCTCATCTGTAAAATGAAGAACCAGCTGAGGTAGAGCATTGAGGTCACATGGTGGAAATATATGAAAAATAAATTTTTGTTAATGCCCTGATAATTGATCCATTAAGGAAACTAATTCTCAGTAACCAGTGGCACAAAATCTTATGTATAAACAGAATGCAAATTCATTGCATATGGTGCAATAGCCAAGGAGATCCCATCCTGCTTGATCAGCACATCATAGGAAACCTACTTGGGAAGCCAAATTATAATATCTGGTTGCTTAGTAGGCATGGGGCTAGCCATATCACACTGGCCATTCTGATCTCCTTACCACAATGCCTAATAGCATTTATATTCTCTATAAGACTAGAGTTTCCAGGTTTTCCAGATGCTTGTTGGAGTTGCTCAAGGAAGCTCCTCCTGGCTTGACAAGTTTTTTTTTTTTTTTTTTTTATCTTTGGTTTCTCATTTTCAAGAATTTATGAAGTCTTTTTTCCTTGATTGGTTATTATACTGATTTATTTAATATGAATTATACAGTCGTGACACCTCCCCTGTAACCTTAATGGTATTTGGGAGTTACTAAATCCCTTTTAAATATTGTAGGGCAAGCTTGTTGGTGATAAAGAAGTCCAGACACTTTGAGGGACCATCAGGTACACCTTTATTTGCTGTCATAGTCAAAGTCGTGCAGCAATATGCAAGATAATCATTTTCTTAGAGCTAAACGAAACTATGTATACCTGATTGTGGTAGATAGAGCCTAGGGTGGCCTTCATTGTCCCTGCCTCCTTGTATTCATGCCTTTGTGTCATCCCATCCCCTTGAGTGTGAGCAGGACTTATTTGTTTCTAACCAATAGAATACAGCAAAGGTGATGAGATGTATATGATTATGTGTACATAATTATGTTATATAAGGTTGTCTCCCATTTTCTGAGAGATTGTCTCCTGTGCTGGCTTTAAAGAAGCCAGCTGACATGGTATGAGCTGGCCAAAGGAGTGGCCCATGTGGTAAGCAATCGAGTGTGACAGGTGGCCAAAAGCCAGCAAGAAATTGAGGCTCCCAGTCCAACAACCTGCAAGGAAGTGAATGTTGCCAACAACCATAAGAGCTTGGCAGGGGATCCTTCCCTAGCTGAGCCACATATAAGACTACAGCCCTAGATAACACCATGATTGCAGCCTGTGAGACCCTTAAAGCAGAGGAGACAGTTAAGTCATTCATGGACTTCTCACCCTCAGAAACAGTAAGAAAATCAATGTGTGCTGTTTTAAGCCACTGAGTTTGTGGTAATCTGTTCCACAGCCATAGAAAACTAACAGATCATTAGTCTTCTTCCTTTTTAATGTAGTATAAGTTTCCTCAAGTCATGACACCCCCACTAGATCTTAAATAAATGTTTCTATAGAAAACTTCTTTTATACGTTATCAACTACACCATAATTCAGTTTATGGGGTGGTGCCAAGGAGTGCTAGAGAGTCAATGTGTGTATTTAAGATTCTAGGAGAGCAGATGGACAAGCAGCAGAGGCTGTCGGAAGCGATGGTGAAGATCACTGAGGTGGTGGTGGCAGCTACTACCCAGGCAGTAAAGATGGCCCTAGCCCCTAAGGGGCTCAATGCTAACAATGCTGGTGACCAGCATGAAAGCCGGAGGCCATCATGGTGGTGGTGGAGAAGTAGTTGGTCAGCAGGTGGCTGTGAGAACTATAATGACCCTCACAAAACCCCTGCCTCCCCAGTTGTCCACATCAGGGAACTGATTGATGGTGTGGTGGAAGCTGACCTTGTGGAGGCCTTGCAGGAGTTTGGACCCATCAGCTATGTGGTGGTAATGCCTAAAAAGAGACAAGCTCTGGTGGAGTTCAAATATATGCCGAGGGCTTGTAGCGCCATGAACTATGTGGCTGACACCCAAATCTACATTACTGGTCACCCATCTTTTGTCAATTACTCTACCAGTCAGAGATCTCTCACCCTGGGGACTCAGATGACTCCCAGATCATCAATAATGTGCTTCTCTTTACCATACTGAATCCCATCTACTCTATTCCCATGGATGTTCTTTACACTATCTGTAATCCTTGTGGCCCTGTCCAGAGAATTGACATTTTCTGAAAGAATGAAGTGCAGGCCATTGTAGAATTTGACTCTGTTCAAAGTGCCCAGTGGGCCAAGGCCTCACTCAATGGGGCTGACATCTATTCTGGCTGTTGTACTCTGAAGATTGAATATGTGAAGTCTACATGTTTGAACGTGTTCAAGAATGATCAGGATACTTGGGATTATACAAACCCCAACCTCAGTGGAAAAGGGGAGAAAACCAATAGGTCTTCCAGGAGAGAACAAAACAGGCAGCCTCTACCACATCCCCAGAAACAGCCACAGACTTGAGCTCACTACATCAAGAACACCACACTATGCTCCAAGAAACAGCTACAAGCACAGAGACAGAGGTAGACAGAGACAAAAAGAGAAAAAGATGCAACATGGCAGCAGATACTGCCTTTCTTATAAACATTTTTTAAAAAGTCAAAATCTGAGTAAACTTGAACCTGAGAATGTACACAGAAATAGGAAACACAGAGAACAGAGCTATCCTAGCCAGCCAGCAGTGCTGTTTTCTGAGAATGTTTCATAGACTGAAATAGATTCCAGGAGGCTTCAAGACAATAGGATCCTTTGTCTATTCCTGGCCACATGGGTTTTGTTTTTTTAAGTCCCTTGGTTTGGGGAAGGCCTTCTTTGTTTCTTTTCTGTTTTGATATTTTTATTTTTTCTGCAATCACCATCTGCCAACATAATCCTCACCAACTGGAGATCAGAAACAAACCAGAAACAAAAACAAAAACGCTTAAACCACAACAAAAAATAAATAATAGTAAAAAAACCCAAACAGATCTAAAACCAGACAGCCAAACAGCTCAGAGGCATATAGTTACCTGCTGGTGGGTAACCTGGCACTCCTAAGGCCAAAAGAATAGCGCATTCACACCCAGGAGACACACACACAGAGCACTACACAGCCAGAAGCACGGCACTACAGCACATAATGTGAGGAGGTAACAACACGGACTTTACCCACTTCATACACATTTATTTCCATTTTTCTGGTATCTTCTGAGGACATAACATCTGCGAGCCATTTTTGATTTAATCAAAACATTGACTTTTAAAACAATTCTTTAAAAAATTGTGGTGGATGTGTACTATATTTATGACTGTAAAACCATGTGAATCAGGGTTACAGTGTATTTTTGATGGGACGCCACCTTTCAGATGCCATTTTTCAGTGTTAACTCACTGTTGAAACATTCAATGGTGAGAGAAAATACAAATTTGTTTTGTTGTGACAAAATAAAAGACTCTATGAGATAATTCAATGACACACTTCTCCCCAATCACAATCTGAGCCCTGTCATTGATTTGCAGACAACATTCCATGTTGCCATCTTTGCTTCATCCTTCAGTTGGCCATCTTCTAATCTATCCAGGAATTTACACCTTTGCCTCAGCCATAAGACAAAACAAAACAAAAATAGTTATATCTACAGTTGATTAATACTGTTCCTTCTGAATTGAGTCTTGACAGTTTTTCTTCCAGAGAGAAATCTTTTTCTAGGATCTTCTCTCTAAGTGAGTGAATAAGAGTTTAAATAAAGAAGGAAGAGAAAAAAGTTAGAGGAACAAGTTCATACTGCAAAATACCCATGGTGGGAGGGCACATGATGTGAAATGAAGGCAGAAGTGGTATACAATAAAGTTGAGTAGGTAAGATGGACCACATCAGACCATGCTAAATAGTCATAATGCACGTTAAAGATTTAGCTTTTTAACCCATGAGCAATGAGAAGCTGTTGACAGGATTTAGGAGTGTAAGGGAGGTGGCATAATCAAAGTAGCCTTTTCAAAAGATGAGTCTGGCTCAAATTAAGGAGCATGAATACATAGAGAATAGGAGGTAATTCAAGCAATCTAGTGAGAGATTATGATAGCCTGGGTAAGTGTGAAAGCAATTAAAATGGAGAAGAGATGGAGATAATAAGACAGAGGTTCCTAAAGTTACTGCTATCATTATTTCTTGGATGTTTGTTTCTTAGATATGTCTTGTGTCTTAGATATTTCATCTCCCACATCTTGGAAACATTTTCTGATTTAATTTTAATTTTCTGGAAGAATTTCCTCAGTTTCTTCACAAAGGTTGCATGGTTAGGATACTTCCTAGGCCCTTGAATGTGTGAAAAGGTATCAACATTGCCTTCATAAGTAAATGAGTACATGAATTCTTGGGCTGCTATATTTTTCTCTCAGCATTTCTCTCAGCATAAATGAGATACTCTAACTTCTAGTTTTACATAGCAGAAAAGAAATCTGTTCCCCTGTGATTATCTGCTTATTTGTACATACCTTGTTCTTTCTGTCAGGGAGTTTCCAAAATATTTTATCCTGAAATTTTACCAGATATGACTAGGAGTGTTTATTTTGTCTCTTTGATCCTATTTGGGGCACACACCCAGCGAACACTTTTTATCTGAAAACTTGATTATTTTTGAAACTTAGAAAATTTTTCTTTCTAAAATTTCTTGAATTATTGCTTCCTTTCCTTCATTTACCTTCTCTCCTTCTGTAAATTCTTGTCATGCATAAATCTCTTGGCTTGTTCTATAATATATTTTCTTTTTTTAAAATTCATGATTTCTATTTCTTCATGTTTGTTTCTCTTTTTTAGATAGTTTCCATATTTGAACTTTCAAATCACCAATTAAATTTTCAGTAGTGTTGATTTCATTTTTTTCACTTCTGTGGAATCTTTAAATATAAAAAATCTTTTTTTCTAAAACTTTATGATTTCTCATAATTTCTCTGCTATATTTTATTTTCCATAATAATTTTCATTACAGATTATTTTTAAGTTTTTCTAATGTTATAAGTCCTTTCCTTTGAACTGCTAAGTCCCCTTAACTGACCTGTGATTTCTTTGTCCATTCATTTCAGCAAGTTTAGGAATCTCAGAACATTTGCAGGTGAGAATGCTGGATACCGTTAAGCTGTGGTGGCTTTGCAGAAGAATAAAGTAAGTAGTGTTTCATGTTTAACCATTGAGGAAACAACTTAATGAGGACTCTACTATTTCGGTCTTCTCAAAGTGTGAGCTTTGAGTGGCTAACTTTTTTTTTTATCTTTGACCCACTGGAAGGGGATCAGGGGAGCAGTTCATAGCAGCAATTCCCCTTAAGGGTGGTGATAATCCATGAGATCAACAGGGTGTCTCAGGGATACAATAGTGAGCAGAAAGGACGAGGTCAGCTCCATAGTTTTAGGCAATCCCTAGAATCTGCTGCTTACCCTCTCAGAGAGCCTTGGAGCCAGAGCTCCTTACTTTAGGCTACAGCAGAAGGAATGGTCCCTTTTCTCCTGGTAATTTAAATCATGCCACAGGGAAGATGTCTTTTCCTCCTATCCTGGTTTCTGCAAGGTCATCTGGGAAGTCTAAAGATCCCAGATGTATGGGACACCCCGCAGACTACTACAATGAAACATGGTCATCTCTACACCACCTTCCCAACCCTCTCACCCCTAAAGATAGACAGGCACACACGAGCACATGGGCACACACACACACACACACACTTTACTGGTGATTCACTCCAGCAGAAAATTAGAGGAAGCAAGGAATAAAAAACATATGCTCAGGTTGTCATCTTCCCAGAATCCTTCCTCTGGGTGGTTATTTCTTTTGAATTCTTAAAAATTTATTCTTTCATTTGTACTAAAATTTCCCTGAAGGTAGGAATGTTAGGTAGTCATGTTTTTATAAGTCCAATCATATAGTGAAAATAGTATGATGCAACTTCAATAGATAGTCCTTAAAAACACTGATGGCATTCTAAACATGATTCATAACTGGTAAGTATGTGAGTCAAGCAAAAAAAGATACCTTGGAACTAACAACTAAAAAATATGGTCACATTAACACCAGAAATTGAATTTTTTCTCAAAGCTGTTTGCCAATTTTGTATTGATTAGTTGTTGTCCTTGAAAATCAAGATACTATTGATCTGCATCAAGTACCTTAAGAGTCCTCAAGAAATATTTGTGGATTTTGATTAATTACAAAATAGAATAAGACCATGGTAGATTAGCCTATGCCATTTTTATTATTTACATTTTCTTTTCTTGTTAACTGAATCATCTAGATAATAAAACCTCTATGATTTCCAAATTGCTTCAAGGCTTTGTAAAGAAGTGGTTTTGGATAGTTCTATGATAAATCATCTTAGAAGATGCTTGACCTGCCTTAAGGTCTTGAATGTCCTAGTTCTTTAGTTGATCAATAGAAACACTCTTAAAGATGTATAGTTGAAAGTATAAAGTACTTAAGACCATAATTTTTTTTCTGTTGTTAATGTAATTGTCTCTTATTTTAAGCAAAAGCACTTTAAGAAGATAAGATAATTGAACATTGCCTCTCTTTGGATATAGAAATAAGGAGTGAGGACACTCTAAATGAAGTCAGAAGGAAGGAGTGATAGAAATAATGATGAAATGAAGAAAAGAGGTATGTTTGCAAGATTAATTGGATCACCACTATTGTGAAAAGCATGTAGAATATCACTAAATGTTAAGTAAAGAAAATTACCAGACCACCTAATGAAGCATTCTGTGGAAGAGTCGAAGGTCCATAAAATTTAACAGAAAGAATCTACTTTTCCTTTCTTCTGGTACAAAAAACATGGAAGTTTTTGTCTTTCTTTTCTACATTTGAATGAGACTAAAGAGGCTCAGGTGGCCCTGAGAGCCTTGGAACTGAGATTATTATATAGAAATGATAGCTAGAGAAGTCTCAACCTGGGGTTCAACTTAATTGGTTTCTGTCTACAGGACTCCATATTATTTATCCCAATATGGTTCAAAAATTACCTGCTTCTCTGCAAAGAAGATGTTCACTAAGATTACCTCCTGCCTGCAAGACCGAGTCTTTTTTATTAGTTGAAATGTTTTGTAATAGTTGCCACTTCCCCTTTAGCTCAGCTGGATTCAGAAAGGTAAAGGGACTGGGTAGCCAGTGTGGATTTAGAAAACATTAGGCTGTATCTCATTGATGTGTGCTTTATGAAATGGCTTTGTGTGGTTCCCACTTGCCCTGATTATAAATTTTTGCCACCACATGCATGGGTCACTAGTAGTCTGTTAAGAACCTGCCAAGAGCATAGCATGCTCATGGATAGGTAGAATAAATATTGTTAAAATGTCTATACTACCCAGTGATTTACAAATTCAATGCAATCCCCATCAAATTACAAAAGTCATAATTCACAGATCTAGAAAAAACAATTCTGCGGTTCATTTGGAATAAGAAAAGAGCCTGAATAGACAAAGCAATCTTAATCAAAAAGAATGAAACTGGAGGCATCATGTTATCAGACTTCAAACTATGCTACAAGGTTACAGTAACCAAAACAGCATGTGATTGGTACAAAAAATTAGAGACATAGACCAATGGAACAGAACAGAGAACCCAGACATAAAACTGTCTACCTACAATCAACTGATCTTTGACAAAGCAGGCAACACATATAATGGAGAAAAGAAGCCCTGTTCAGTAAATACTGCAGGGATAATTGGGTAGCCACATGCAGAAGAATGAAACAGAACCACTACCTCTCACCACTCATAAAGAATTTATGAAAAAGACCTCAATGGCAATGAGGGCAACAACAAAAATTAATAAATGGGATTTGATTAAACTAAAAAGTTTCTGCACAGCTAAGGAAACAATCAACAGAGCAAATATACAACCTATAGAATGGGAGAAAGTATTTGCAAACTACACATCCAATAAAGGGCTAATAACCAGAATTTACAAAGAACTCTAGCAAATTAGTAAGAAAAAAAACCAATAGCCCTGCAAAAAAGTGGCAAAAACAGATTAACAGAAGCTTATCAAAAGAAGAAAGACAAATGACCAATAAACATATGAAAAAATGCTCAATGTCACTAATCATCAGGGAAATGCAAATTAAAACCACAATGAGATATCACCTTACCCCAGTTAGAATGACATTTATCAAAAAGTCCAGAAACAATAGATGTTGGCATGAATGAAGAAAGAAAGGAATGTTTATACACTTTTGGTGGAACTGCAAATTAGTACAACCTCTATGGAAAACAGTATAGAGATTCCTTAAAGAACTAAAAGTAGACCTACCATTCTATCCAGCAGTCCCACCGTTGGGTATTTACTGAAAGGAAAAAAAGACTTTTCATCAAAAAGACACCTGCACTTGAATGTTGATTGCAGCCCACTTCACAATTGCAAAGATGTGGAATCAACCCAAGTGCCCATCAATTCATCAGTGGATTAATAAAATGCAGTATATGTATACCATGGAGTACTACTCAGCCATAAAAAGATGAATTAATACCTTTTGTAACAATCTCAATGGAACTGGAGACCGTTCTTCTAAGTGAAGTGTATCAAGAATGGAAAAACAAACACCACATATATTCACTATTAAATTGGAACTAACTGATGAGCACATGCGTGCACAGAAGGAGGTAAAATTCAGTGGGAATCAACCAAGGGGAAGGAGGTGGAAAGGAGGGACAAAAACCTACCTAATGGGTACTATGAGCACTATTTGGGTGACAAGCACACCTTTAGCTGGGACCAAAGTAATACAAAAGTCATCCATGTAACCTAAAACATTTGTACCCCTTAATAGTTTGGAGAAAAAAAAAAAAGAACCTGGCAAGAGAGACCCCTGACCTGGAACTTTTGTTTTAAAGAGTTCTATTCTGGCCCTCTGTAAACTGTACCCTGCTACACAAGATGGAGTCCATGGGGTTAAGGGGTCTGAAAATTCTATTTTGAATGAATATTTCCAGATTTTTATGAAGTGTATTTGCCAATATATGCGGATAAAATGTATTTTAATTAAGTTTTCTATTTGATTTATAAGATTTGCATATTTAGGTAAATAATACATGGGGAATCATTGTACTCTTGACCTAGGCCTTACAAAAGTTAGGAGCAGGTCTGCTTGTCACTAGTCCTTTAGAGCAGGAGAAGACTTCACCTGACCAATTCCTGGACCAGTTCCAGTACTACTCCTCTCCCATTGCAGAACAAGGCTTTCAACGGGTCCTGACTTTCCCTCCTTTTAATAGTGGGATCTTGGTGTGTCATTTATTCTTAGTATCAGTTTTTTCATCTGTGAAACAAGGAAGTTGGACAAGATGAGTTAAAAGTTCCTTCCAGTTCTTCCAGCAGTAAGAGCAGCAAAGAGTAGACAACTATGTTTGGCTTTCCAGGGCTTAGTGGAGCCCTTAAATCTTTTTAAAACCAAGGCTTTTGTGGGTAAAGCAGAGTGGACCCTCAATGCAATTTGTGTCATGAGAATGCAGTGAAGTTGTACTAGGTCTCATCAACTTGTGCATATGAAAATCAATTTTATAACATTTGTAGCACCAGTTTAACCTTTCTACATGTATGCTTAAGACAAGAACCTCTGCCCTCCTCAAAATTTCACTGAACTGTTTATGGGCATCCCTAGGGTTGTTGCAAGTGAATTTCTAAATAGTTCTTAGGGTTTTCCACTCTAGGATAGCACGTTAGTGTCTGCTGGAGAATGCCTTTCCCCTTGACTCACCACATGCAGCCTCTGTAAGTTACAGCCAGAATGGATGGTGGTGCCAATGCACCATCTCCTAATGCCTTCAAGGCTATAGTCCTACATAATGAGCTACAGCCATGGTGTGTACCATATTGACAGGAAGGAATGCCCCTCTTCCTCATTTTATTTTCTACTTTGCCCCTGGGATATCAAAGCAGAGGTGAGTATGATCCACCCTCTCATACAGTCTCATGTGAAAGCATGGTTTTTCTCAATAGGACTCAGACACAGATTCAAGGATCACAGAACAGACCCTGACACTGGCCTCAACATCCCTGTGTCTCCCAAGGTACTAAATATCCTCAGGTCCTTTCTCCGCATGAATAACAATCAAGCAAATGCCCATGGATTACTGGCCCACTAACCTATCAGATATACTAGATATGAGAACTCGGACACAACAAATCAGTGAATAAATAAATGAATGGATTAATGAATAAGATACTTAAATACCAAGAATATGATAGAGTGCAGTGATATTAGAGGTCAAATATCATTTCTGATATTAGGATACCAGAAATTCATTTAGATGCACATTGTTTATGGATATTAGCCATTTGTTTTAGCCCATAGCTCTTGTATTTTGGCAATCAAGAAAGCTAAACATTAATATTCATTGAGTACTTGTGATGTACCAGGAACTGGGCTACACATTTATATGCATTATCTTATTTATTCATTTACATCAGGAGTTGGTAGACTTTGTCTGTAAAGGGCCAGATAATTAAATTATTTTCAGCTTTGTGGTCCATAACATGTCTGTCACTCTATTCAACTCTGAAAACCAAAGTATAAACAAATGGGTGTGGCAGTGTTCCAATAAAGTTTTACTTACAAAAAGAGGTTACAGGCTGAATTTGGCCCACAAGCCATAATTTTGTTGACCTTTGCTTTATAGAATTCATGAGGTTATGAGAAGTAAAAATAAATTCCTAAGCCTCTCAACTGACTGAACATACCCTCCTCTTGGCCAAGGGGAACCCAGAGAAACCTTAAAACTGTGTTCCTGGCCATGATGGAAGGGAGGTCAGACACACCTCATTATAACCCCTCCCTCATTAACCACTATTAGGCTTTCTTCCCTAAGGGTTAAACAGAACTGGCTTTTTGAAAAAACTGTTTCACCCCTGATTTCAATCACCTGCCTGATGCTGCTCTTCCCTTTTGAAGTTTTGGAACAACTAACCAGCATTCCTTCCTGATAAGAGAACACTGAACACACAGTGGCTTTGACCAGTCTGTGGAGGCTGAGTAGTGAAGGGTTTTTGTCTTCTTCTTCACCTTTTCACATCAAAGGGCTGAAAACTCAACTCTTGGATCATGCTACTGCCATCATTTTTGGTACATGCAACCTATGAAGGGAAATGAAGCTCAATTGTACATGCACATGATTCTCTTTTCATAAATATTCATGGTTCATCCTATAGTTTGTTAAGTATGCATATTTGGCCATGCTACTCAGCATAAATTCCCATTCTCAGTGTCCCTCCCTCATGAAGTACATGCTCTCAGCTTTTGCCTGAGGCTATGCTTTCCAGCCTGCAAGATGGCCAGCCTTCAGGCTGCAACACTTTATGAGAAATAAAGCTCTCCTTTCCAAATTTATGAACCTTGTCATTTTCTCAGCTGACAGTTGGTACTGTTTGCATCTTCATTTAACAGACAAGGAGATTGAAGCATCTGATGGGAAGCTAAGTAATTTGTCCAAGATCTCAGATACTAAGGAGTATAATGAATTTGAACCTAAGCAGTCTGATTCCAGAGCTCACATTCTTTAGTATTGAGTCATTTCTGGCATTTGGTAGTAAGTTTCAGATCACTCTTAGGTGGAAAATGTAAAAGCTGGGACCTGCCCATAAATCTGCTTTGTGTGTGGGCTTAATGTTTCCTTCTTTAGTCATCATCATCGCCAACACAGAGCTTGATATATGCTGATTATCTGTTAAAGGAAAAAAAAGCCAGTAATAAATGAAAGGTCACTTTCTTGATTTTTAACCATCAACTCATACTTTGAAATATCAAGAAATGATAGTGTATGTTCTATGCTAATAATTTTTAATTAGAGAGTTTTAGTATTCATGACTTTTTAATTCTACTTACTACTCATTAATTTCATTTCCAGCATGGCCCCTCAAGCCAACTCCACTTTTCATCATGAGGCCATGAGTCAGTAATAATGATGATAATAATTCCATTAGTAACGCATTTATATAATACATTCTAAGCCATTCACTTTTCTAAATACTTGAATATACTAATTCATTTAACTTTCACATCAACCATTTTACAGAGGAAGAAACTGAGAGCAAGAGGGGTTAAGCAGCTTGGCTAAGGGCAAAATGTCAGTGAATAACCCAGCTGGGATTTGAAGGTGGGCAGTCTGGCTCCAGAGCCCATGCTCTTATTTGCTATTCCTGACAGGCTTATAAGAAGTATTTTAAAATATAGTAAAAACCAAAATTTGTCATTTTGGGTGGTCACCTGCTGTAGGTAGAATGTAAATTATATTTGGTGATTGATTATGGAATAGTCTGCTAGAGTATTCCTTTTTAGGAGGACTATAACATCCCTTGAGTGTGAAGGGATAGGAATTCCCCATCATTAGTCTCTTTTGTTCACTCTTGACACTGGTAATCTGTGTAGATGCTAGTGCCCATCCCCTGAGATAATTTAGAGAAGCAATCGTTTGAGTGTGTGTGGTGGTGGAGAGGAGGAGGTACCATGGGGCACCTAGGAATGCCCAGGTTCATGGATGAGGGCATATTAACATTTTGAAGTGGAGGCATTTTCCTTTACTACTTTTACAGTTTTCTACATTGAATTTTCCCTCTTGAAATTTTACTCCCTTCAGAGATGCAGCAGTTATGTTGCTGGACCTCCTATATCTCCTTGGAATTTGCCATTTTCTTATATGTAATCCAGCTTCTTCTTGTCAGCTCCTGTGACTCTTTGCCTGAGAGGTCTCTCTGGCCTCTACAGCCCTCTCTGCCTAGATGCCTGGCAAGGTGGAATTGCCAGGGAACTAAGATTCCCTGAAAGCAGCTCTAACCAATGATTGATGAGAGCTGGTGTATAAATATCCCAGCACCGTCACCCCTAGGGCAGAATAATTCTGAAGGATGTGTGCTGCACTGGCTCTCAGAACACCTCAGATGATTAAGTTCTAGTTGTGTACAGTAGAAATTGGCTTAATAATTGTATCAGTCAGATTCCACCAGCGAAAGAAAACTGGTGAGATAGATAGATTTATTTATTTATTTATTGCAAGGAACTGTTTTACATGATTATAGGGCCTGACAAGCCTGAAATCCATAGGGCCGTTCATCAGGAGGGACAGGCTGGAGCTCTCAGGTAGGAGCTGATGCTGCTGTTCACAGGTAGAATTTCTTCTTTTTCAGGGAAACTTCACTTTAGCTCTTAAGGCCTTCAACGGACTGGGTCAGGCCCACCCAGATTATCTAGGATAATCTCTTTTACTTAAAATTACCTGATTATTGACATGAATTACTTCTACAAAATACCTTCACAGCAACACCTAGGTTGATGTTTGATTGAATAATTGTGGGCTATAGCCTAGCTAAGTTGAAGCACAAAGCTGACCACTACAACAATGTACCATTTATTGGTTACCCTCTTTTCTCTGTCTTAGCTCTCTATAAGTGTTTCCTTAGATTTCCCTCTTAAATAAACTACTTGTATTTGAATTCCTGTCTCAGGGTCTTTTTTATAAGAGAACCAGTCTCAGGCAAGAGAACTAGTGTTCTCACGGCTTCTTTCTCTTTCTTATAAAAATTGCTTTAAAGGAAAAAGTCTGAATTCATAACTCATAATTGAGTTAAATTCTAATTAAATGTGATCTTCATCAGAGATAAGTACATTTAAAATATTCTGTATTGTCGCAAATAATGATGAATCCCATGTGGACCATGCCGGTATATACTAAGTATGGGAAAGGCATGATGTAGATTTTTTGTTTTTTAGTCAAAACCAAAATATTTACAATTTTTAACACACCTACAATCACAGACATTTACAGACTTCAGGAAGTTAAGAAACCACTTCAGTGCTGATAAATTTTGAGCTACTATAGGGCAGAGTGGTCTTTGTAAAATATAATTTTGATGAAACTATTCCCTAATGCAAATTCTTTCAATGACTACTTTCAACTTTTGGGAAAAAATTCAAACTACTTAGTCTGATATTCAAGACCCACCATAGCCTACTCTCTGCCCTTGTCATTCTTTATTGCCTCCCATGATCCAAACATGTGGAGCCAGAACTTCTTGGTCCATGTGATTCCTCCACCTCTATGTAGATTGTGCACATGGCCTTTGATGTAGATATGCTCACAGGTCCTCACTCAACCCAGTTCTTAGCTGGCTAATTGCTATTTTCACTTTAAGAGTCTAGGTGTCACCTCATTTAGGAAGTCTTCCCTTTACCACTCCACATTCCTGTTTGGACTAGGTGCTTCTCCTCTCTGTTCTATCATATCTGTCTCATACCTATGTGGTAGCACCTCTAGTACAATTGTCTATCTCCCACTTGAGGAAAATCCCCATTATTTCTTGGTCCCTACCTCCTAGTCCAGTGCCTGATACAAGATGGTCAAGAAATGTTTGCAATTAATTGAATGGACCCAGTTAGCTTCTGGAATCAACATCATGTGCATCCTTTGAACTGAAAGAATATAGAATATATTTGCATTTTAAGCATCTCGATTTTTACAAAGTATTTGTCATTCTCCAAATAGGGCTTTTAAGTCAACCTTTTTTTTTCTGCTATCTACACTGTTCAGGACATTTTCATAGACGGAAGGAAGAGTTTTTCCACATGTCGCCAACTTGCATATCACCCTCTTTGCTCCACTTCCAAGAATATTCAACAAGTTTCTTATACTTGTAGACTGCAAACTAGCTTTCATGAGTAAGACTGCCATTCATCTATGAGAACCCAGAGCAAGGTTTACTGGAGATAACTTGCCAGGAAGACAAAGACATTTGAGTGGTTGATAGCTCATCAAACCATCTACTGCAGTTCTCTATTTTAAATCAAAATTATTGAAAAAGATGGATTTCTAATTGGTAGACACTTAGTTGAAACTTAAAAATGTTTAGGAGCCAAGTGTGGATTTTTTCAAGGCATTATCTATACACTGGTGACCCACTGGCCCTTTTCCTGCTCCCCTGAGCCTCCTTTTCCTCCTTAAAAGAGATCCACCTGTAGGCTTACCTTATCCCAGGCTTTGAGGCCTAACGTCATGTGTGCAATAAGAATATGTATAGAGAAGAAAGGATGGAGATCCCTCTACCACAAAGTATTAAATTTTAAATTTCAAGTAAAGAGAAAGAAAGCCTTGCCCGTTCTTGTTTTGAATGATATGTTACTGTTCATTGTTCCAGCAGCGTTAATAACGGTAACGACTTCTATTCATCAAGCACAATTTACCAGACATTGCACTGAGATGTTTACATATGTGTCAACATACAATATTCACAATTAACCTGTATGGTAGATTCTGTGAGTCCTATTTTACAACCGAGGAAACTGTAGTCACATAGATAATACCTTGGGGTGGGGGGGAGAAGTTAAGGAATTTGAGTTTAATTCTTAGAAACTCTACGTTAAATAAGATTTATTGTGAGTCTTGTTCTGACCTTTTGCTTTGGTTCTGAACCTGAGTCTCTGTCTTGATAAAAATGTTGATGATGACCATAAATTTAATTTATTGAAGCCCTGCTATTCACCATGTGTTTTGCATTTAATTAACCAAGTGTTGGCACCAGGGTTGAAACTCAAGGCAATCTGCACCAGAGCCTGGGATCTCGCTGTGGCAGTATGGACTTAGGCTGAGGATTAGCCTTGCTTTCTCCAGTAATCATAGTAATTATGGCCTTGCTTGGGGACTCCAGCCATAAGACTGACAGCTGACTTCTTTCCTCATCTCTGCTGCTTCTTTTCCAATTGTGAATTTTAGCCCATCTTTTTTCCCAGATGGGTTGTGGCAGATTTTCTGATGGCATTGGCTACCTGTCTACTGAGCTTCCCATTACTACCTCCCCGCCCAAAGCACCTGGCTCCACTACCTTGGGTCACCTGCCCTCATGCTCCCCTGCCTGATCGATCACCCCTCTCCTATATATGTGGACCTATCCACAAGCACCTGAGTCACATCCATTTTTTAGGTCAAAGCCTCAACTTCTCTGGCCTAGCCCTAGCTTTCAAGCTATGAAAGCCCATTCTGAAGAACAAGGGCAGCCTTGGTCTCTAAGATATATTTATCAATGACAAATCAAGAAATGAACACTTCCTTCAAGATCTGACTCAAATATGACTTTGGAAGTGACTGACCTCCCAAAGTACTTTATGTATATCCCTCTTGAAGCACATAATTTCTATCATATTTAAGTACATGTACATCTCATACATCGAATCTCTCCATTCAGACTATATGCCCCATGGGGGTAAGAATGAGGTTTAATTAATATTTGTGATATTGAAATAAATAGCAAAGTGGAGAATAACTGGTTATGTTGAGATGTAATCCCCTCCATGGCTCATATAATCTTCAAGTACTCAATTCATAAACATTTAGAAATTTTTGAGGCAAGGCATTTTTCTCACACACAAAGTATTATTAGTAATGAAAATTAGGGAATGTTTTAAATGCACTAAAATTAATTTAAACAATAATTCACAGAGACTCATTAAAAGAAGAGTATAGCTTATGTTGTAGATTGATATTAAGTGATAGATGATATATTTTTCTAAGATTTGTAAAATCTAAGACTCTGTAAAGTTACAGAGTCAACCTGTGAAATACAGTCCATTAAAAGTATTTATTCTATATTGAAAATGCTCAAGATTCAATACCAGCAGTGAATGAGTATTGAAATTCTGGTAAAATGTGAGTCAAACTCTATTCAGAGTAATCAAGTACACAATGATCATGGAGAAATTCACTGATATGTGCCCTACAGTATTGATCTGCTTTACCTGAGTCATTTAGTGGGGACAAAAATAAATTTTACCATTATATCCATGAAGTTAATCAGATACAGTCGCCTGCCACATATTGACAATACTGTCAGTTTCCAGTCGATTATAAATAAAAAATGACCCTCCCTGCTATTATCTCCATAAGTGGGATTATTTTCCTACCATAATCACCTGAAGTCTTTGTAATTTAAAGACCTAATTTTCTGCCCTCATTTTCATAAAGATTTTTATAGCAGGCACAATACACTCCAGTGGGTAAGGAATGTATCATACTCTTGGTACATGCAAAGATTATTTCATTAATTACAAAGAAAAACTATTTTTTTAAAAAAGGCCATTTCTTTTTCACAACCTGTTCACAAAAAAGGCCATAGGTGGCCATTTAAAATTATTTGAATGTACATAAAATTTTCTTAAACATTCGTATCTAATTTTACACATACAGAGTATTAAAAGTTTCTATAAGGTTTATAAAGAAAACACAAGATCCTTTCCTATCCCTCACAAGCTGATCCTAAGAGCTTCTAAGCACTTAGGAAGTAGCCACTTTAAACTACTATGTTCTTGCTATTTAAGTATATAATATCCCAACTGCTATTTATGATTTTTTTTTCTGTTTTCAATATTATCTCTTGACTTTCTACCATAGGAGATGAAGATTCAGCTCTCTTAGACACTCCTTTTCCAACTATAGGGGAATACTCATAAGTTTTTCCTCAACACTCATAAGTTCTTAGTTGGAATGGACCCCTGTAAGAAAAGAGAGATTAATGAGAGGAAAAACAAACAGAAGTTTATCAACATGTATATTTCATATTAATATTTACATGGAATATTCCCAGGGATTGAATAGTTCTCAAAGAAGTGGCTTTGAATTCAAGCTTATATAGCATCTTCAACAAAAGAGAGTACATTTTTGAAAAGTGACAAGACAAGAAAAAAGACTTTTTTTTCCATCATATTATGGAGGTACAAATATTGTTAAGGTTACATATATTGCCCCCGTGGAGTCAGAGCTTCTAGCGTGTCCATCCTCCAGGTCGTGCGCATGGCACTCACCATGTAAGTATATACCCATCCCCTCCTCCCCCCTCCCACCTAACTGACACCCAATAAATGTTTTGTCTGGAGGTTTTGTGTTTTTTTTGACATTTTGGTTACATTTTATATCTTTGCCTCTCCCTAGGAAGGGTTACAGGTATGCCCTTCCCCTCCACAATGCTCACCACATCCCTCAGATGTGTGTCTACACCCCCCCAATCCCTGGTGAACACTACCGCCATTTGAGCACCATAGAGTTAATCAGTCAGTACCAATTTGATGGCGAGTACATGTGGAGCCCATTATTCTGATCTTGTGTCACCTCACTTTGGATAATGGGCTTGAGATTAATCCAGGATAGTATAAGCGGTGCTAGCTCGCTGTCGTTTCTTAGAATTGAATAATCCATTGTGAACATATACCAAATTTTAATTATCCACTCATGAAATGACGGGCACTTGGGTTGTTTCCATGACCTTGCAATAGTGAATTGTGCTGCCATAAACATTCGGATGCAGATGTCTTTTTAATAGAATGTCTTATGCTCTTTTGGGTAGATGCCTAATAATGCTATTGCTGGGTCGAATGGTATTTCTATTTTTAGCTGTTTGAGGTATCTCTAAATTCTTTTCCACAAAGGTTGCACTAATTTGCAATCCCACCAGCAGTCTAAGAGTGTTCCTGTCTCTCCACATCCTCATCATCATTTGTTGTCTTGGGATTTCTTGATACAGGCCATTCTCGCAGGGGTTAGGTGATATCTCATTGTGGTTTTGATTTGCATTTCTCTGATGATT
>VBSM01001483.1:6780825-6797646 GCA_008086735.1 Cheirogaleus medius | reverse complement strand
CAGTATTAATCAGTCAGAACCAATTTGATGGTGAGTAGATGTGGAGCCCTTTTTTAAAAAGGGAATTTTCATCTTAACGGCAGACTTCCAAAACTCATTCCTTTATGAAATGAGACTTTTATGAATATCTTAAGCAAAAAAAAAATTCTATTATCTGAATCCTAAGGATGCCAATATGACTTTTGCTTCTTTTTCATATAGTATAGGGATGGAATTCAATCAGGAATAAACCTGGGACTGCTAAGGGAATGGTTCTAAACAAATGGCACCTACTTGACAGAGACTTGAAGACAACATTCAGGATTATATTCCAATCATTTTAATCAATTTGTTCAACAATTACTTGGCCTTGAATACATTACAAGCACTGCACTGAGTGCTAGAGACATAGCAGTAAATAATGGATAATTTGTTGCTCTCAGGAAGTTTACATTTTAGAATCAGAAGAGAAAGATAAATAGTAGATAAACAAGTATATATGTAATATGCCGTGGTGTATTCATCATGTGAAAGGGATAGAAAGTTCCTGTAGAGATGATACTTTATTTAACACCCTCAGAGGAGGAGGAGAATCATAGAGTAGCATCTTAGAAACATAATGGAGAAGGTATTTTTAATAGGAGAGAGTGATCAGCTGCATTGTATGCAGATGATACAATAAAATGAAAAATAATCATTGAATTTGGCAACAAGAAGGTCACTAGTGACCTTGCCAAAATAGTTCTGGTTGACTGATGGGCATGGAAGTCTCATCATACTGGGCTCAAGAGAAAATAATAAAAGCGAAGAGAATAAATAAGAAAAGGATACTAGGGAGTTTTGTTATAATGGCAACAGAGAAATGGTACAGTAGTCAGAGAGAAATGGGCAATTAATGGAGAGAAATACAGTACATTTGCATGCTGAGAAGACTGATCCAGTGGAGAGGGAAAAGTTGAGGATGCAAGAGAAAGGAGAACAAGTCCCAAAGCCCATCCCCGAGTTAAGAATGAGATCACACGCACAAGTAGAAGATTTGATCTTATACAAGAGGATAAATAGCTCATTCGTGTGATGCAAGGAAGATGTAGAATAAAGTACACATACAAAAGATTGAAGATGAATTTGTTGGGAGGATATAAATGTTCTCTTTTGAATGTTTCTGTTTTCTCAGTGAAATAAGGAGCAAAACTATCCATTCAGAATGAAAAAAAGGCAAGAGATATTGGTGGTTTGTGGACAGAGAAAAAAGCTTGAAAATAATCATCTAAGAGAATGGAAGAGTGAATCCACTTGGGAAAAATCATGGAATTTCCCAGCAGCTTAAAGGGTGCACTGGAAGTCAGTGCACATGTGAATTGCATCTGCTGAGCTTGCTGTCACAGAGCCAGTGTCTAGAATGGCAGGCAGGATGGAGGTCCTAAAATGTTGCACCTCCTCTGTCTGAGGGTATGCTGTGTTATTTTCTGCTTTATATAACCATCTCCATAAATTTCCATGACCTTTGACATGAAAGAAAGTTGATATCCTCTAGCAGTGACTGTTTGCATCTTTGCATCAATCACAACACTGTCTATTGTGACAAGCAAGCAAGGAAAGAATAGCATAGTAATATTCCTCAGGCACCTTACCAATACAAGGAAGACAGAAAACCTCCTCATCCATTTTTCAAGAATGAAACAAACAGCTCTGCCTGCTGGACATGGATGTCACTCTGCTAAGGCTTCAAAGCCAATGTTTCTAAACCCACAGTGGTTTCCCCTTTCTCCAATCAGGTTTTCCTCCTAGTCGATGGCCTGACTATCCACTTAATTCACTGAATATTATTACACTCCTATCTATGTATGAAAAAAATCACTACTTTGCTTCTAAACCTTTGATGGCTCCTCATTTCCTAAATTAAAAAGTTTAAACTCATGAGCAAGCCATGAAGAGCCCTTCTAATCCATTCATCTGACTCATCTTCTATCCATCCCCATCTCATACCATCCTATTCCTATCCATTTTATACCCCAGATCATAAACTAATTTGGGCCCCAAGGAGTAGTCAAGTAACCCAGATGCTCTTGATATGGAAAAATTGAGGCTACTTCCATCAAAATATTTGCCTTAAATTAACTGAGAAGAATTTCCCTCCAAATGTGCTAGGGAAGCCTCTTAAACCCTTTCTCATTACACATTGTTATATGGCTCTCAGTATCTATCAGTTCTAGAACACAGCCAAAACTAAGAGAACTTCTAAAATTGGATCCTTCTTGCCAGCTTCTCAACTGTGGCTCTGAGGTACTACAGTTTAATTTATTTCAATTAAGACTGTGTTTAAAACAAACAAGCAAACAAAACAAAACAAAAAAATCGGTTTTAGGTTTGTATCATTTCCAGTCTTCCAGAAAGCAAGTGCCAAGTCAGAATTCGAAGTGTAAGAAGTGTATTGGGGGAAATTTCTGAGAAAGATGAAGAAGGGATGGAGCAGGAGGAGACAGGGAATGCCTTCCAGCTGGGAAGTAGGTCTGACCCCTGTGATGGGAGAGGAGAAGGAAGGAGGGGTGGGTAGGGAAAGCCTCAGATGGCAGTACAGCTCTGAGGAAGCCTACTTCAGGACAATGGGGAGCCCAGGGCACAGACTACCCCATCAGAGAGGTCCCATGTCAGGCAGGAATGGCCCAGCTCTAATCCCCGTGCCATGCTCTGTCATTGTATGGGTACAGCCTGGGGAGAGGGTGGCCTTGGCTGGAATGCTGCAACAGTCCCGAAGGTATGGCTGGTCGCTGTCAGTCAATGCCTCTCCTTGCAGCAGGTTCTCTCTTATAGGGAAGTCTGCCTTTGCACTTCCATGTCTGCCACAATCATCTACATTACCTATATTCCTGATCCTAATTCTCTTTTTGCAATCATTACCAACAAAGTTATCTTTTGAATTTCCACAAACTATAATATGTCAAGGGTTTTATTGACACTATTCCCTCTCTCTGCCTTTCCCTTTCTTCTCTGTCTGGTTATCTTCCACTCAATCTTGAATAATGAGTCAAATAATGCTTCTTTTCTGACTTCTTCCATATTCTGTTCCCTTTATGCCCCCCATAGGTTTCGGCAATACTTTCAGTAAAGTATTTATAATATATTAGTAAATTGTTTTCATGTGTCTAGAGTGCTAGATTCGAAAGCTCCTTTAGAAAAGAAAGTATATTTTATTTAATTTTGTATTCCTAATGTCATGTATGCCCAGGTATCCCAGAGTGCCAGTATAGTCACAGGGGGTGTCATGGAGTAATTTAAATTTTTGAGGAAAACAGAATGACACAGCATGAACTACAACTATTAAGTTGCCTAGAACCCAAGTACTTAATAAACAGAATTGTTAGGTATTTCTCTTGGTCTAGGGTTGCAGTGAAAAGTCGAATAAGATACCAGGGGCTCTATGAACTGAGAAAGTTTGGGAAACTCTGCCCTAACTCCCAATGAGCACAGCACTTGGCACATATGGTAAGTGATCCAACTATTGAGTTTAGATAATTTATCTTACTTGTAAACATTTATTCAGCACATGCATTCTCTGTGCCAGCCATTGTTTTAAATATATGCATTGTGTCATTTATCTTTCTAGCAGCCCTGTGAGGTAATTAATATCATTATCTCCATTCCAAAGATTTGGAAACTAAGATATGGAGTGATGAAATAACTTTTGAAAAGCCACACAACTGTGTGTTTAAAAAGTGGATTCCAAAGTCACTACATGCACATAAACTCCTGAAAGATTTTCATAATAACAAATGAAGTTGATGGAAAATAATAAAATCACATTTACTTTATTACAGTATAGAAAGTGACCCTTTGAGAGTTAAATACATGAATTCTTTATGGAATATTTCTTCAACAACTATTATCAAGTATCTACTGAGTGCAAGACACTATGAGGGATACAAAGATGAATAAAGAGATCATTCTGAATCTGACAATTTTGAAGCAAGGTTAATTTTTACAACAGTTTCCTATTTTCAACATACTTCATAATTCTAATATCAATCTGCTAATGAACCTTTGCTCTTATATCTACATTTTTTCAGAGATGCTCCTGGGGACTTAGCTTCTTCAGACTTCTTTCAACTGAGGTTGAAATGTTTACAAATTTCAGCAAATTTGTAAAATTTCTATGTCAGAAAATGAACTCACCCTACCTACATTTCAGCAGCTTTGGGCAAGTGAAAGGGTATCTTCTATTCCCTACTTTCTAGTTTAAGAGGGGCCCCTAGTTGGTAAATGAACAGCAGCAGAGGCCACAGGGATCCATGCACATTGAAAATTGGTTAAGCAGCAGGTAAGGGCAAGTGTTTTACTGCTCTCAGTACAGATGGGAGTAACAGGAGAAGAAGAGCTGCCTTGCACAAGTGACTCCTCAAGTAACCAGCATTAGAATCACCAGAGGTCTTTTGAAATAGGGCTTGAAACTTCACTTCTGATCCCCTAAATCTGAGTCTTATGGAATATGCACTCCAAATAAGCCTCACTCTCCCTAAAGTTAAAGTAGGCCAAATCCAGTATATTTGTACAAAAAAATCTGATAGAGCTATACATTTATAGTCTAAAATTAGTTAAGGTGAAACTGTAGACTACACGTTTTGCACTGTTCTGAGATGGGAGATCTGCTATCTTGTTAGGACTCTGATGCTGATTCTGTGTTTAACCTTGAGCAAGTCACTTAATCGGTCTGAGTCTGAGATTTCACTTGAGTCAAATGGATCTATCTCTTTTTACAAAGTTGAAGTTCTATGATTGTCTTTTGCTGAGCACAGTCACGAAATAATTTGAGAGGCTATTATTGTACACTTAAAAGACAGAAGAAAGTGTTATAGATGATGTATATAAAATAAATAACTAACATAAAACTCTAAAAATATAGAAGAAAACTTCAGAAGGCACCATTCTCACCCCATGCACTAGCACATATCCAAAGCCTTCTGAAATTCTGTATAAATAAATGTAAAATAAGGGGCTTGCTTCTATCCTGAAATTATAATGCCAGCAAAAAAGGACCAGACTGAGTCAATATCTATCTGGAGAAATTGATGAATTTTACATTGTTTTATGTGATAGATGTGATGCTATTAATATCAGTGAAGACAAGAATAAATTGAGGAACACAGAAAATAATTTTGTCATCATGCAATCATATTTCATTGCTTGATTATATTTCAAATCCACTTAATTTTTAGATGTAACAATGCAAGCTTAACCCGTTACCACAAATACAAGTATCAGTGTAGTACTGGTGATGAGATGAGAAGATACAAACACTAGTATTTCAAGTCTATAATTCCCCTCCTTAGAACATTACAAACCATCAGGAAAAGCAAAGAACCAGCCAGGCAAGGTTAATGTATACTCCTGGCTGAGATTTCCAAGTGGAAACTAAGTTTTTAACTACCCCTACTACCTTGGTGATGGTGTGGGGAGTTGGGATGAAAGCCAATAAGTTGAACAAATTAAGCTCTTTTATAATCTATATTCTTAAAACATAAGACAATTTTTTAAATATGGCCATGGAAACACACCTCTGAGAGTTTCCTGATGCCCTAAAAGTGGATGTAGAAAATTACAGATAAAAAAAAATAGTTCTTGCACATGTAACCAAAAATTTCTCACAAATTTAGAGGCAAAAATCCTCAACAATATTTAACAAATGAAACTCAGCAATATACAAGATGAATTATAAACCACAAACAAGTGAAGTTTATTCCAGGAATGTAAGGCTGGTTTACTATTTGAAAATTAATAAATATGATCTACCATGTCAAAAGGGTTAAAAAATCACGTGATTATATGAATTAATGCAAAAAAATTTGATAAAATTCAGTACCCTTTCCTGATTTAAAAAAAATAATCTCAGCAAATTAGGACTAGAGGGGAACTTCCTCTGGTTCATAAAGAAAATCTATAGAAAATTCTATAGCTAATACTGTACTTAAAGTTGAAAAATTGTTTTCCCCCTAAGACTGGAAACAAGGTAAAGAGGTAAACTCTTACCACTTCTATTCAATATGGTACAGAAAGATCTACCAATTGCAATAAAGCAAGGAAAGGAAATGAAGGGATATAGATTGGAAAGAAAAATAAAACTATCCATATTTTCAGACAACACCATTGTCTGTGTAGAAAACACCAAGGAATCTACAAACATCTACAAAAAAGCTCCTAGAACTAATATGTGACTTTAACAAGGCAACAGGATACAGAGTCAAAACACAAAAATCAATTGTATTTCTATGTACTAACAACAAACATGTGGAAACGAAGATTAAAAACAAATATCATTATAATTGAGTTAGGACATAAAAAAGATATCTAACAAAACACATTCTGGATCTGTATACTGAAGATACAAAATACTGAGGAAAGAAGTCAAAGATCTAATGAATGGAGAGATCAATTGTGTTCATGGATTAGAAAACTTACCATAGTAAAGATGTCAGTTTTCCCCAACTTGATCTTTAGGTTTAAGGCAATTTCTATCAAATTCTCAGAAAAGCTTATTGCAGATAGAGATGAGCATATTCTAAATTTATATAAAGGGTCAAAGGAAATAGAATAGCTAAAATAATTTTGACAAAAAAGAATTCAGTGAGAGAAACCTGAGGTAATGCTTGCTGTATAGCTACAGAAACCAAAAATAGTGTATTATTGGAGAAGGAATAGGCACATAGATCAATGCAACAGAAGACAGACTCCAGAAATAGACTAACAAATACATCCAATTGATTTTTGACAAAGGTATAAAAGCAATTCAATCGAGGAAGGATGGTTTTTTCAATAGATTGTCATCCATAGGCAAAAAATAACCTTAATCTAATCCTCACACTGTATACAAAAATTAATTCAAAATGGATCATAAATTTAAATGTAAGACATAAAACTATAAAATATTTAGAAGAAAACATAGTAGATTATCTTTGGGACCTAGTGCTAGGCAATAATCTAGTGCTTAGACATGACACCAAAAACATGTTCCATTTACAAATATTAATAAATTGGACTTCATCAAAATTAAAAACTTTTGTACTGCAAAAGAACCTATTGTGAGGATGAAAAGACAAGCTACTGACTGGAAGAAAACATTTCCAAACCATATATCTGAAAAAGGCCTTATATCTAGAATATACAAATAACTCTCAAAACTCAACAGTTTGTTTTTTGTCAACAAATAATTACAGCATTCAGTTATAAAATGAGTAAAAACATGGAAATATATTTCTACAAAGAGCAGATATTGATGGCAATGAACACATGAAAATATTTAAAATCATTATCTATTAGGTAAATGCAAATTAAAACCTGAATGAGATGTTACTACACACCTTTTAGAAAGCTAAAATAGAAAAACCAGTGATAATGCCAAATTCTGGCAAGGATGTGAAGACACTCAATCTCTCATACATTGCCGGTGGGAATGTCAAATGGTATAGGCACTCTAGAACATAGTTTGGCAGTTTCTTACAAAAGTAAACATGCACTTATATAACCCAGCAATCACACTGTTTGTAATGATTTCAGAAAAATAAAAATGTTATTTTCACACAAAAACCGGTACATGAATATTCATAGCAGCTTTATTCAAAATAGCAGAATACTAGAAACGACTGAAACATTCTTCAGTAGATTAATGGCGGAAAAAAACTCTGGTGCATACATATAATGGAATACTACACAGAAATAAAAAGAAATGAACTAAGGATATATACAACATGATTGGACCTCACAGGCATTATGCTTAGTTACATATACATAGTTCCATTTATATACCATTCTTGAAATGGCGAAAGTATAGAAATGAAGAAGAGATCAGTGATTTTCAGGTAAGGGAAAGAGGGGTTGAGTAGTGTGTGGGTACAAAATCAAGAAGGTAGTATGAGGAAGTTCCTCTGTGGTGGTGGAACAGTTCTGTGTCTTGATTATGGTGATGGTTATACCAATCTATATGTAAGATAAAATTATATTGAAATATATATGCATACACATGTGTACACAAACACAGGCTTAAAAAATGGTGAAAATTGAAAAAATTCTGTATTCTTGTTAGCAGCAATGTAGCAATGTCAAATTTCTGGTTAGATGTTGTACTATATCTCTATAAGATGTCACCATTGGGGGAAGATGGGCGAAAGGTACAGGGGATCCTTTGTCCTTTTTGAAACTTCCTGTGAAATCTATAATTATTTCAAAAGAAAGTGATTTTTAGTCATACTCAATAGATCATTTGATGAAACTGAGTCAATGTACTTAAAATGAAGATTAAGGAATTATTGACTTTACCAGTTGGCACATGGGTATATAATGTGAATAAAAAGGTTTAGAGATAATATGATTAGAAAAATAGATCTGTTCCTTCTATAAAGGTAAGCCAAAAGCTAATAGAAGAGAAAGATCCATTAATGGCATAGATTAGACAAGACTTGGCACAAAATCATGAAAGGAAGAAGACCTTTGTAAAGAGAAAAATGAAGGTTAGTCTCATCTAATTAAAAAGGTTCATAACGTGTAGGTAGGAGGAAAATGGAATTGCCAAAACACTAGGACACATGATCTTATTATCTCATTTGAAAAATATTAATTAATTTTTGGTTGTTGTTACATAATAAACAGACCAGTTGAGTCATGATAACTGGAAACAAAAAGTACTCAGATTTGAGAGAGAATGAGAGAGAGAAAGAGAATATCCCCATGAATGGATGTCATGAAGGATAAATATTTAGAGATGGAACTCAAAATATAAGTAAGTATTAGAGGTGGTAATGTGAAGATGACTTTTCTAGTATAAGGTATAGTAGGAGCAAAGGCAAAAAGGCAGGCAAGCCCAGCATGTTTTAAGTACAGAGTAAGTACTCTAGTTTCACTGGTACATTGGATAGTAGAGTGGTAGAATAAGACAAAACAGTCATGCAGTATGGGAATTGAAAGAGATTTTACAGATTATTAAGCCAAGCCCTCTCATTTTATTGTACCTGAGAAAACTAGTTTTTAGGTTGTTGACAAGTCTCAATTTACCTCCGTCCTCTACAGAGGGCAGTCTTTGTCATCCTTAAAAGCTGTAAGGGGCCCTGACAGGAGTATCTTACAATCTCTATTATCCCAATTCAATTAACAACACTGTCCAAGGAGTGTCTTCCCCACTATTTTGTGGTCAAGGTGAAGTAGTGGAGGTGAAGCAAAATACAGCCACCAACACTGATTGATTTATGTGACCAAGGACTGCGTCTGGGGGAAAGAAAAACAGGTTATTCTAGAATATTCCAAATACTCAGGCTTATATATTGGCAAAAAAGCAACCCCTCTCTTTTCTTTGCTTCCCCCTTTGGATTCCATTTACATTTCCACTTATTATCTATTAGTGCTGCTCTGGATATAGGCAGAGTTGAGTCACTCCCTATAAAGTCTTACAATGCCACCTCTTCCAGGCTTGACCATACTGGCCACCTGCTTTGTTATCAGTATTACCCTTCATTATATCATAACATGAGTCTCTTCTATGTGTGCACAAACTTTATGTTTTTGTGATCCATATTTTGAAAAGAATGAAACATTTACTTTTTGTTTTAACCTTGTAGTTTGTGTTAAATTGACCTATCACTTTCTTCACTATCATCGTATTTACCATTTAAGGGAAAACTAATCTGCACCAAAAACTGAAGCAAACGATACCTGTTTCTAAAATGCTATCTGAATTTGAACATACTAATATATTTTCTGGTCAGTTTTATATCATTTATTTTTTTAAATTTTGATAGATTTAGGGGGTACAGGTGTTTTTTGTTACATGGATGAGTTGTACAGTGGTGAAGTAAGGGCTTTTAGTGTACCTGTCACCTAAATAGTGTACTTTATACCCAATCGGTAATTTTTGATCCTTCACCCCTCCCATTCTTGGTTTCTTATGTCCATTATTCCATTTTATATGACCACATTTAATACCTCTCATTTAACCCCCACTTGTAAGTGAGAACATGTGTTCTTTGCTTTTCCATTACTGAGATACTTCTCTTAGGATAATGGTCTCCAGTTCCATCCACACTGCAGCAAAAGACATTATATCATTCCTTTTAGTGGCTGAATAGTACTCCATTATGTATATATACCACATTTTCTGTATCCACTCATCAGTTTATGGGTACTTAGGTTGATTCCATATCTTTGCTACTGTGAATTGTGCTGTGATAAACATTCCAGTGCAGGTGTCTTATTAATAGAATGACTTCTTTTCTTTTCTTTTGGGTAGATACTCAGTAGTGGGGCTGCTAGATTGAATGGTAGTTCTACCTTTAGTTCTTTCAGGAATCTCCATATTGTTTTCCATAGACATTGTACTAATTTCTATACACACCAACAATGTATAAGCATTCCCTTTTAACCACATCTGTGCCAACATCTATTGTTTTATGACTTTTTAATAATGGCCATTCTTACAGGGGATGGTGGTATCTCATTGTTTTAACTTGCATTTCCCTGATAATTAGTGATTTGAGGCATTTTTCATGTGTTTGTTGGCCATTGGTATATCTTCTTTGAAAGTAAAATTGTTCATGTCTTTTGCCACTTTTTAATGGGGTAATTTGATCTTTTTCTTGCTGATCTATTTGAGTTTCTTGTAGATTCTGATATTAGTCCTTTGTCAGATGAATAGTTTGTGAATATTGTCTCCCATTCTATAGGTTAACTATTTTATTTCTGAGTTCTCTGTTCAATTCCATTGATCTATGTGTCTACTTTTATACCAACAAAATGCTGTTTTGGTTACCATAGCCATGTAGTATAATTAAGATGGAAGCCAAAAAAAAAAATTTCAAATTGAACAACAAAGGTAACACAAGCTTCTAAAATCTCGGGAATATGAAAACAACTAAGGTAACACAAGCTACTAAAATCTCTGGAATATGCAGTATAATATGGTGCCTCCATATTTGTCCTTCTTGCTTAAGGTTGCTTTGGCTATTCAGGCTATTTATCAATTACATATAAAATTAAGGATTGTTTTTTTCTAATTCTGTAAAATATGCCATTTGTATTTTGATGGGAATTCCATTGAATCTGTAAATCACTTTGGGCAGTGTAGACATTTTAACAATATCGATTCTTCCAATCCATGAGCACAGGATATTTTTCCATTTGCTTTGCTTGTGTCATCTATGATTTCCTTCATCAGTGTTTTGTAATTTTATGGTAGAAATCTTTCATTTCCTTAATTAAGTGTATTCCTGGGTATTTTATTTTATTTTATTTTTTTTGAAACTATCGTGAATGGTACTGAGCTCTTGCTTTGGCTTTCAACTTGTTCTTAGTGTATAGAAATGCTACTGATTTGTGCACATTGATTTTGTAACCAGAGACTTTACTAAATTTATTTATCAGTTTTAGAAGTCTTTTGGATAAATCTTTAGGGATTTCTAGATATAAGATCACATCATGGACAAATAAGGATAGTTTTACCTCTTATTTTCTGATTTAGATGCACTTTATTTCTTTCTCTTGCCTAATTGCTCTGGTTAGGACTTCCAGTATAATGTTGAATAGAAGTGGTGACAGTGGGCATCCTTGTCTTGCTCCAGTTCTTAGGGAGAATGCTTTTTAACATTTCTCCATGTAGTATGATGTTGGCCATTCGTTTGTCATATATGGTTTTTATTATTTTGAGCTATATTCTTTTTATTCCTAGTTTCCTGACAGTTTTTATCATGAAGGGGTACTGGATTTTATGAAATGCTCTTTCTGCATCTATTGAGATGATCATATGGTTTTTGTTTTAAATTCTGTTTATGTGATGAATCACATTTACTTATTTGCATATGTTGAACCATCCTTGCATCTTTGGGATGAAAACCACTTGATTATGGTCATTTGTCTTTTTGATGTGCTGTTGAATTCAGTTTGCTAGTATTTTGTTGAGAATTTTTGCATCTGTGTTCATGAGGGAGGTTGGTCTGTAGTTTGTGTGTGTGTGTGTGTGTGAGTGTGTGTGTGTGTGTCCTTTTCTGCCTTTTGTATCAGGGTGATACTGGCTTCATAGAATGAGTTAGGGAGGATTCCCCACTTCTCAATATTATGGAACTGTTTCAGTGGGATAGGTGTCAGTTCTTCTTTGTAGGTCTGGTAGAATTGGCTGTGAATCTATCTGATACTGGGCTTTATTTCATTGGGAAATTCTTTATTATTGTTTCAATCTCACTACTTGCTATTGGACTATTCAGGACTTCTTGTTCTTCCTGATTCAAGCTTAGGAAGTTGCATGTTTCAAAAAATTTATCCATTTTCTCTAGATTTTCTAATTTGTGTGTGCAGAGTTTTTCATAGTAGTCTTAGATGATATTTTATATTTCTGTTGTAATGTCTCCTTTTTCATTTCCGATTGTGCTTATTTGAATCCTTTATCTTATATTCTTGGTTAATCTAGCTAATGGTCTATCAATTTGGTTTATCTTTTCAAAGAAGTAAATTTTGTTTCATTGATTCTTTGTAATTTTTTTTTAATTTTAGGATATTATGGGGGTACAAACATTTTGGTTACATGTTATGACTTTGTCACACCCAAACCATGATTTGAGGCATGCCCTTCCCCCTCTAAAATGCTGCACTATTAGGCATCTACCCAAAGGAACAAAAGACACTCTATAATAAAAACATCTGCACTCGAATTTTTATGACAGCACAATTCACTATTGCAAGGATGCAATAGTGTTTTGTTTTTAATTTTGCCTAGTTCTGCTCTGATCTTTGTTATTTCTTTTCTTTTGCTAACTGTGGGTCTGATTTGTTTCTGTCTTTCTATGTCTTTGAACTGTTATATTAGGGTGTTAATTTGTGATCATTCTGTCTTTTGATGTAGGCAATTATGACTATGAACTTCCCTCTGAGCATTATTTTTTTCATATTCTAGAGATTTTACAAGCTCGTGTTACCTTTGTTGTTCAATTTGAAAAATTTGGGGTTTCCATCTTAATTTCATCATTAACTTAAGGATTGTTCAGCAGCAGGTTATTTAATTTCCATGTATTTGTATAGTTTTTAGAGTTCCTCTTGGAATTGATTTCTGGTTTTATTTCACTGTGGTCTAAGAAGATACATAGTATGATTTCTATTTTTCTGAATTTGTAGAGACTTGTTTTATGGCCTAACATATGATTATCTTGGATAATGTCCCATGTGCTGATGAGAAGAACCTATATTCCGCAGTTCTGGGGTAGAATATTCTGTAAATGTATGTTAGGTCCATTTGTTCTAGAGTTTTGTTTAAGTCTAGTGTTTCTTTGTTGATTTCTGCCTTGGTGATCTGTCTGATTCAGTCAGTGGACCATTGAAGTCCCCAGTTATTGTTATGTTCCTGTATATTTCTTTCCTTAGGTCTAGCAGTATTTGTTTTATGAATCTGGGAACTCCTATGTTGGGTGCATATATATTTAAGATTGTTATATCTTCTTGCTGAATCTATCCATTTGATTACATCCAATCTATGTCTTTTTTTTACTGTTTTTGATTTAAAGTCTATTTTGTCTGATATGCAAATAGTGACACCTTCTCACTTGTAGTTTCCATGTGCATGGCATATTTTTTTCTGCCCCTTTACCTTAAGTCTATGAGAATATTTATAAGTTAAATGGGTTGTGTCTGTAATGAATCTGCCAGGAGTTCAATGACCTTCTTGTATCTGGATGTGTAAATCACTACCAAGACCAGGGAAGTTTTCCTTCATTTTTCCTCAAATAGGTTTTCTATGCTTTTTCCTTTTTCTTCTAACCCTTCATAGATACCTATATTCTTATATTTGGTTGTCTTACCTAATCAGATATTTCTAAAAGACTTTGTTCATGTTTTAAAATTCTTTCTCTTTATTGTTGACTGATTGGGTTAATCCAAAAGCCTTATCTTCAAGTTCTGAAATTCGTTGTTCTGTTTGGACTGGTCTGTTGTTAAAACTGTCCACTGTATTTTATATTTACCCAAATAATTCTTTTAATTCCAGAAATTCTGTTATGTTTGGTTTTTAATGTCTATCTCTTTACTGAAGTTTTCAGTCACGTCCTCAAATATTCTTTTGGATTCTTTATGTTGGTTTCCAACTTTCCCTTGGATATCATTAAACTTACTTGCATTCCATATTTTGAGTTCATTATCTGACATTTCAGTAATTTCCTTTTGGTTGGAATTCCTTGCTAAAGAGCTAGTATGATTCTTTGGGGGTGTTGTTAAACTCTATTTTTTCATACTGCAAGAATTCTTGTGTTGATTTCTTCTCCTCTGGACAAGATGTCACTTCTTGTTTTTAACTTTAGTTTTGTTCAGATGGGATATTTTTTCCCTCTCTTAAGGATTTGAATGTTGTGTATATTAGTAAGGACCTTTGGTTTTGCTTGTGGGTACTTTGAGATAGCCAAATCTATGAATAAATTACTTAATAATATATAGGTTAATGTGGTGATTTCCTTAAATGTTAATTATTTGTAGGTTGTAGTGGTAACATACTATATATGTAGGCCGGTTCCTTGCCTCCTGCTGAGAAGGAGATATGGGGCGTCTCTGGAATCTTGCCTGTTTCCTCAGCCATGTGAACTTCTAATAGCAAAAACTGGATGTTGGGACATCCAGTTTTGTCTCCAGTCTAGTAAGTGGCACTTGCAGGTAAGAATCAGCTGAGCTCTGTACAATTGAATTGGCAAATGATGAAATGGGCTGTACATATTGACCTCTCTGCCAGTAGGTTTTTCTGGTAGGAGATATCTAGAAGTGGTGGTGATTGTGGGAACTATACTCAGCCCTAATCTATCAGAGGAAGCACTCAGATATCACGTGGGCTGAGCTGGGCCCTAGAACTCCCAGGGGGAACCTTCTCATGATCTGCCACCACTCAAGGCTAATGCAGGGGGCAGAGCCAGATGGGACTAGGCCAGGCAAGTCTTCATCCAGGCTCCTCAGAGACTGGTGTGAATGCTGTGCCACTGAGGGTCAAAAGTCCCAGGCCACTGTGAGAAGCCTAGGGGATACAGTGTGCCCCAATGCCAAAGAACCTGTTTATGGAAGTGGAGCAGTCCAGAATCCACAGTCTGGCAGACAGAAGTAAGGTTTCTTGCCAAATCATTTAGGTCAGTCAGTAGGCATTTGCAGTCAGGCAGCACAGCAGGACCAGACTGCAAGATTCTATAGCAAATACAGAAAGGGCAGCTGCCATTCCCAAGGTGGGAAGGGTTTCCTGTGTATGCACCATAGCACAAATGCACTCTGCACCCTCTTTTCAGTTCTATCCATGTGGGTTCCTCCCCACTTGAGATCAGTTCACAAATCTCCCCTCCATGACCCCAAATTATACAATTGAGTTTTGGAAGTATGAGAAAAGGTCCACAGACCCATTCCTAGACTTCCCAAATCTAAGTGTCTCTCTGTCTAAGAGAAGCAGGCTGGTCCCCAGCTGCCTGGGGGAAAATTAAGCCAGCCTATTGAAGTTTCACTGCAGTTCAGTGTGGAAGACAGGGGAAGGAAAGATGCCATTCTCCATGGAAGCAGCCAGGCAGGTAGCTCCAGGAAAATGCTGGCAGGCATGGAACTCATGTTCCAAAAAACCCTCAGTTCCACCCTGGCTCACAGCCATAGTGGACAAACTACATCCTGCAAAACAGAAGATTTCTCAGTTTCCTGTCTCCCTCTAGCTTCTGGCCAAACCATCCAAGTCAATCAGAGTATCCCATATCATTTATTCCCCAACACAATAGTAAATAATTTTGTGAGTTAGGTACAGGTTTGTGCTATAATATTTTTAAGGTGGAGGCCATTGCTATTTGGCCCCTACAGCACTGCTTTCATTTCTACAAGAAACCAAAAATGATGCTATTTATCAAGATGGCTTTTCCATATTAGCATGTCCCAGCAGCCAGAGAAAGGTGAGCTTTCACTAAACCAACAGAGAAAAGTTCTTATTTTTTTATGAGCATAGTGAAAGTAATGTTGTGTATAAATATATGCTTGTCAAATATTTTAAGTCAGAATGTGAAAAAATTAAGGGCATGTAACATCAAGAATATTTTAATTTTGTGATGTTGATATCAAATAATTAAAATAAAAGAAAATGCTAAGTCTTAAAATTTAGATATCTAGTCTTATATACGTGGGATTAATGCATCAGTTAAGACTGACCTACATTCTTTCTGCCATTTTTCAGCATGTTCTTGGGCTATTTCATTATGTGTTGGAAACTCTTTTCATATAAGTTTGAAATTTTATAACACATTTTATGGACAACTACAAATAACAATTGGGTTATTTTATATGGCAAAATATTGACAAAAAATAAATGTCTAGCATAATGAGATAAGTAAGTTAGGGTATATACACCCACACAACTAAACTCGATGCAGATATTAAAAATAAGTCAGCTAGCTGAACTTCTAGCAATCTAGCAATGTTCTATTCTTTCATTCATTCAAGAAATAATTACTGATGACCCATTTTGTGCCAAAACCTGTGCTTGGTACTAGGAATCACTGGTGAGCATAACATAATCCCCATTTTTATGCAGCTTCCTCTTAATTGACCAATAAATCTTATAAATATATAAATAAAATTTATGATAAATAAATATCATGCAAGGAAACTAGAGAATTATTTGGGAGAATATAACATAGGTACCTGATAATAACAGAGATAGAGAAGGGTTTCATAAAGTAACTTTTAGGTTAGATTAATGCCAATAATAAAGTATTTTTAAATTTTTTGTATTTTTAATTGCAAAATACTTTATGCTAATCATTATTATTTTTGTTTTGTTTTGCTTTCACCATGTTATCTAAAATGCTCTGTGGAAAAGAATGATTTAAT
>VBSM01001483.1:6765622-6780725 GCA_008086735.1 Cheirogaleus medius | reverse complement strand
GTTTTGCTTTCACCATGTTATCTAAAATGCTCTGTGGAAAAGAATGATTTAATATAGTCATGTGCCACTTAACAATGGGGAAACATTCTGAGAACTGTACTGTTAGACAATTTTGTCATTTGCAAACATCATAGAATGTACTTACATAAACCTAGATGTATAGCCTGCTACACAACTAGGCTATATGGTGTAGCCTGTTGCTCCTAGGCTACAAACCTGTATAGCTTGTTACTACACTAAATACTGTAGGCAATCATAACGTACTGGCGAGTATTTGTGTATCTAAACATATCTAAACATATAAATGTACAATAAAAGATCAGTATAAAATATAAAAGGTGGTACACCTATATAGGGCACATACCATGAATGGAGCTTGCAGGACTGAAATTTGCTCTGGGTGAGTCAGTGAGTGAGTGGAGAGTAAATGTGAAGGCCTAAGAAATTACTGTACAGCACTCCAGATTTTATAAACACTGTACACTTAGATCACACTAAATTTATAATTTTTTTTACTTAATAGTAAATTAACCTTAGCTTAACTTTTTTACTTTATAAACTTTTAATTTTCTTTAAAATTTTTGACTCTTTAGTAATAATACTTAGCTTAAAACTCATTGTTGTCTGTACAGAAATATTTTTCTTTATATCCTTATTTGGTAATTTTTCTACTTTTAATTTTTCTTTTTTATTTTTTAAACTTTTTTATTAAAAACTAAGACACAAGCACACACATTGGCCTATGCTTACACAGAGTCTGATCATCAATATCACTGTGTTCCACCTCCACATTTTGTCTCACTGGAAAGTCTTCAGGGGCAGTAACAAGTATGGAGCTGTCATCTGTTATGATAACAGTGTCTTCTGAAATACCTCCTGAAGGACTTCCCTAAGGCTGCTTTATAGTTAACTGTTTTATATAAGTTGAAGGAATATACTCCAAAATAACAATTAAAAATATAATATAGTAAATACATAAACCAGCAATATAATAGTTTATTATCATTTTCAAGTATTATGTACTATACATAATTATATGTGCTATACTTTTATATGACTAGCAGCACAGTAGTTTTGTTTACACCAGCATCGCTACAAATACATGAGTAATGCATTGTACTATGATGTTATGATAGCTATGACATCATTAGGTCATAGGAATTTTTCAGTTTCATTATGTACTGATGAGACCACCTTCATATATATATAGTCCATTGTTGACTGAAACATCATTATACAGTGCATGACTGAATGTAAACCAGAAAACTAGAGAAAATCTATTTTTAACTTTTAGCTTAAATATTGCAAAACTGAGCCTTAAAGTTTATAAAATTGATTTTATAATCTATCAAGTATGTATCCAAATAATTACAGAATTTGTTCTGAACACTAAAGCCCAATAAAAGGAAGTTTGCAGTATATCTTTAATGTTCAAAATTAGCACTTTAATACATGAGACATTAAATCCTATGGCCAAAAGTGCTTGATCTAGAATAATCCGAATAATTTCTTCAAGATATTATGGTATGTATCAATAGTATGCATATATTTAGTATTACACACATCTGCATAAAAGTAACACTTTACCATAGAGGAAGGACATCAGCACAAGTTGAGAGCATTTAGAAAACCTACTGATTTACAACCATTGCATTTTAAAAGCAACTTGCTAAAACATAAAAACTGCAAAACTACCTTTCTTTTTAATTAAAATGAAACCTAGAGAAGTTAATTGACCATTCATTCAGTGAGTATTTATGGAGTGGATATACAAGGCACTGTTCTAAATCTTCAATGACCAGCCCCTATCCCAGCTTTTTTGAAGAATGACACTATGTGTTTTAGGGGCATATTGGGAAGCCACTGACATAGTCTGCCCTTCATACTCAGTGGTCCATTTTAGTGTTTTGTATTGTTACAGACATCAATAAGCACAGGCATCTGGGATGTTCAGGGTTGGGCTGAGAATTTTCAGGTGAAGTAGAAAGTCATTACTCTGAAACATTGTTAATTTAGAGGGAGCCATTGGCAAACTATTTTGCTACTTCTTGGGCTTATAAAATGAGGTATCATTAGGAAAAGCCACATAAAGCAGTTGCAGCTGTGTTATATAAAAAGTGGAGTTAATTTAATAGAAAATGTCATCCTTTGCAAAATGTTGATTGCCTATTTTTTTTTTCCATAAAGACTTTTCATCAGAAGGGCTCCAGCAGCTGTGAGAAGGCATCCCATCACCGATGTTCCAAGACGTCCTGGAGTACAAAGCTCTCCATGTGCTGTTTGGCATCCAAAACATTCTGCATCTTTTTCCTTTTTTTTTTTCTTTCATACTTCAATATGGAATATGGAATATTTTATTTTTGTGAGGATGGAGTAAGGACTGGCTTCTTGACACTGGAATTTGAGTATAAACAAGAAAAACATCTGCTGAAGTAATAAGGTGCTATTTTTCTATATTCTGGATCCAGGAACCCTTAGGCTATAACAATTCTGTAATTCTATAATGTTAAAGATCTCTCCTTAACAGATGGCAGTCATTACAAATTACTGCAGGGCATAACTCTTCAGAGGCTAAGATGAAAATTTGTCCCATGCAAAAAAGAAAAGAGATTTGATGGAGAAAAGGCAGGGTCAAGTGCTTTTATAATCACGTTAGAATTCTCCAACTTGAAAAGTTCTATTTTCTCATAATTAGTTTTAAAAAGGTGACTTGGTCATAAATTTTACATCATAAAAATCACTGGACTTCAAAAATGTAATAGCTACATGTCTTCACTAAGTTCAAAATAATCCCATAACTCTTGTCAAATGCTTTACATTTAACAATTTAGAGTTTATTATCACTAAGGTTTATGCTATTTCTGTGTACAAAATGCTGCAAACTAAATATATCATGCAGTGCCATGGTCCCAAACAGTTGTCAGCGTCATGCACACAGTGGGTGTTCATTTGTTCATTAATTTATTCTTTCCACAAATATCTATTAAGCATCTCCTATTTCCTAGGTACTTTGCTAGGTGCTAAAGATGTAATTATAAACAAGAGAGACAAAAATATCTTTTCTCATAGAGCATACCACCCCCCTGAAAACACATACACACAGATACACATGCTAGTGTTAAATGAAGGGTTGAAATAGTTTAAGAGATGTACAGTGTGATGCACAGACTTTAAGTTAGCGCCAATGATCTCTACCTTCTGGTATTCACGCCTTCATGTAATCTTCTCCCCTTGGGTGTGGGTGGGATCTGTGGCTTGCTTTTAAACCAATCCAGTGTAACAAAGGTTACGGGATGTAGGTGATCATGTGTACTTATTAGATCTGTCTGTCTGTCTGTCTCTGTCTCTCAGTACCTCCTCCTGCCCCCAGCTTTGAAGAGGCAAGCTGCCATGAATCCTATAGCCTCAAGGAAAAGCATCCTGTCAACAACCTTCAGGGAGCCTGGAAGCAGATCCTTCCCCAGTTGGGCCTCTAATGAGAACCCAGTCCAAGTCAATACCTTAATTGAAACTTCTGTGAGACGCTAAGCAAAGGACCTAACTAAGCCATGTCTGTACTCCTGATTCACCGAAACTGTGAGATAATAAATGTGTGTTGCTTTAAGTTGCTATGGTGGTAGTTTTTCATACAGCAGAGAAAAACAATACAAACAGAATTGTCATCATGCTTCTGGGACATAGAATTAACTATCACTCTAAAATAAAATGCCTTAAAGTCATTTTTGGATAATTAGGTTATGTCTTCTGTAAGGGAATACTTTCAAGAGTATTGCATTATTTGGGCAAATAGTTGTTTTCTATTAATATATTTGACACACAGACTTTATGGCCTACAGTAATCTGATTGACTGAGCCAAACACATAGGACCAGCTTTATCTTTACTGAATGAACTAATTTATAAACAAACCTATGAGGGTCTCATTTATGCTCCCACCTAATGAGCCAGGAAAATGGGCTCATTTAAATGACTTAAGTATAATTGTGCTTAGTATGTGTAGACCAATTTACCAAGAACTTTTACTAGCCTCATCTCTTGTAATCCTCGCTCACACTAAGTCAATGAGCGAAGAATTTTCTTCAGGTTTACAACAAGGAAACTGTGGCTGAGAGAAGTAACAAACTAAACTTATGTAGTCAGTAAGTGACAGAGGTGGGACCCAAGCCACCAAATGCCATCAGAAAGATAATGCCTTGCTCATTTCAGTTGACCACAGCTACCTATATAAGAAATTGACTGCTCTGCCCTTGCAATCTGCTCTGGGCCAACAGAGAACCTCAGAGCATACTCTGGGCCAACACAACAGAGTCCTTCAGAGCATACTCTGAACTGAGGCAGCTCTCCTCACTCCTTTATAGGAAAGGTAAACCAGAATCAATGCTCTCTTTTCTATCAGAAACAGCTGTAAGCAGCATGTAAACAAAAGGGAATGAACAAAAAAGCATATATGCTCCTTAGAGTAACTGATTTAGTCAAAACCATTAGCTATATGGTTTTGACCATGCTAGATACTGAAAATAGAAAAATGGGTAAAAGCTCCCCTCCACCACCTCTCCCACCATCACCAGGAGCTTTTAGTCTGGGAGACACAACTTACATCATTTCAACTTGATCTGTTGAGTCCTAAGAGAGGGGTCTGACTGCAAGGGTACTATAAGAACCACAGTGGACCAATAACTCTACCCATGGCTTTAAATAATGTCTTCTGAGAAGAGAAGGACTCTTAGTGGAGGTCTTCAAAGGCAAGTAAAGTTTTAATTATATGTTCCAGGCAAAGGAAATCAGTAGGCAATTTATGGAAGCAGGAAGCAACTTGCAATATACAGGAACTCTCAGCAGTTGAGTGTTAATAATAAATGAAGCATGGGGCATGAAGCAGCCAGAGAGTCAGCAATCAAAATCATAGATTAAATTTCATGTGTGCCTGACATATGGCAGGCCACAGGATAAGAATATTATTTAAACACAATAATTTAATTCTAGCAAAAACTTAAGTAAGCACCATTATGATCTCCATTTTCCAGATGAAAAAAGCTGAGGCTCAGAAACGCTAAGTAATTTGCACAAGTTCCCACAGCTAATATTAGGCTGAGTTGAAATTTGAACTGTGTGTCTCAGAAAATAATTCCCCAAAAAGAAGACCTCAGAAGTAGCTTTCTTTGACCTTCCTCTGCCTTCCTGCCTTTTTCCTTCATTCTCCCCCTAGGCTAGCCATAGAAATTAGAACCCCTCTTCCTTAAGACAGGACACAGAAACCAGAACTCATTTTTCCGAAAGCCAGCCATAAAAACTAAAAATAATCCTCTAACTTTCCCCCCTACCTGTCTGTAAAAACTTGCCATAAAGAAATTATCTGGCCTACCTAGTTTGATTGTAAGTCATAAGAGTTCCATTCCAGAAAGGGTCCTGCCTCACATTCAGAAGAAAGGAATACATGCTCAGAGAGGCCAAGAACAAACAGCCCTTTCGGGTTTCCCCATTTAGTCTATTAGCATTAGACCATACTCTTTTTGTTCAATCACATTTCTACACAGCTGTCTCTACTTTGTTGAGCCTAAGCATAAAAATGGACAGTTTCCTCTGTATCTTTGGGCCTTCACTCTGAAGGTTCCTATGTCATATAAAACTATAATAAATAAAATTGTATACTTTTTCTCCTATTGATATTCCCTTTGTCATTGATTTTCAGCAATCCTTCAGAGGGTGATGGGGACATTTTCTCTAGGCCGCTACAAAACTTATGCAATTCCAGACTCTTAGCTAAATCCCACATTGCTGTTCTAGGTAGGAGACAAGTCTGAAGAACATTGCACTTAATTTGCCAATACCAGGGGTTAGAAAACTTTTCTATAAAGAACAATAAGATCAGAAATATTTTAGGCTTTGTGGGCCATATGGTCTGTGTTGCGACTACTCAATTGTGTTGTAGTAGCAGGAAAGCAACCATACATGATACATAAATGAATGAGCATGGCTGTGATCTAATAAAACTTTATTTACAAAAATAGGCATGAGAATAGATTTAGCCCATAGGCCATAGTTTACCAACTCCTAACCAATAGGAAACTATTAAAATGTTTTAAGCAAGGAAAGGGCATGATCAGTTTTAGATAGAAGTGTTCTAAACGTTCTGATTCATTCCAGAAACATCCACAGGGCATTGAAGTCTGGATGAGATGACTCCTTCTAGCAAGTGTATACTATGTTTCCTCATACTTTCATTTGTCATTCATTTTATCCCTTTATTCATCAAATATTTATTGATGCCCCACCATGTTTTGGGCAGTGTTAGGCACTAAGTGATATAACAACAAACAAAAATAAAGTTGCTTCTCTAATGATGCTTACATTTTACTGGGAGGAAGACAGACACATACACACAAATATATATTTAATATAATATGTTAGGCTGTAATAAATTCTATAGAGAAAAGCAAATTAGGGATAAATAGTACTTGAAGGGTTAATTCTATATGAAATAATTAGGAAAGTTACTCTGATAATGTGACATTTGAACAAAGACTTACATGTAATGAGGAAATGAATCACGTAGATGTCTAGTGGACTGGCAAGTTTAAAACCCAGTGTAGGCGTATGCCTGGAACATTTCAAAACCAACAGGGGGTGTTGGTCTGACTAGAGTCCACTTAGCAAATAGGGTGTGATAAGAGATGAAGTCAGACACGTAGCCAGGGGTCAGATCAGAATCAGAAGATCAAAAGAGGATATTTAAAGGGGTTGGGATCTGGTTTAAGGCATGGCTTCCAATGTTGTGGCCTCACTGGGATTGGGCAAAGTTTGTACCATAATGGATTAGGATTGGTAGATGCAAGGTCTTGAAGCAAATTTTCGTACATAAACTATTTAATAAATGAATTAATTCTCAGGAGAGCAGACTGTTATCTCAGATAAATTGACTTACAGGAATTTCCTGAAGCAATGACTGAAGCTATTTGTGAGTTTACAGTCTTATCTTTCCTGGGCACAGTTTTCTTGGAACAAATAACTAAGTCATGTTGACACAGATGATCTCAGTTCTTAGTCCTAGTTGCTGTGTCATGTTGATGTAGGTGGACACATTTCTCCCATGCTTAAAAACATATTGCATCATGAGAAGTATGTCACTTTCTTAGTCTGTTTGTGTGGCTATAACAGAATGCCACAGATTGAGTAATTTATAATGAATAGAAATTTGTTGGCTCACAGTTCTGTAGGCTAGGAAGTCCAATATTAAAGTGCCAACATTTGGTGAGGGTCTCCTTGCTTCATCATCACATGGCAGAAGGGCAAAGAGGGGGGGGGACCAAACTTGCCCTTTTATAAGAGGCATTAATACCAGCCTGGAGGGAAAGAGCTCTCATAACCTAATCACCTCTTTAAATTCCACCTCTTAATACTGTTACAATGGCAATTAAATTTCAGCATGAGTTTTGGAGGGGTCAAACATTCAAACCATAGTAGGTATATTTAAAAGTGCAAGGAAGAGACTCCAGTGCTAATGTACTTAGCACCTGTGTGAGGTTTTTTTTAATACATCATCTAGTTTAGGCTTCACAATATCCCTATGTGACAGGTACTATTAAGATTTTAGATGAGAAAACTGAGAATCTGAGAGTTAATACACCTATATTAGTACATTCATGTGGCTATAACAAAATACCACAGACTGGGTAATTTATAAATAATAGAAGTTTATTTCTCACAGTTTTGGAGGCTGGGAAGTCCGAGATCAAGGTGCTAGCAGATCCACTCTCAGGTGAGGGCTGCTGTCTGCTTCCAAGAAGGCATCTTCTTGCTCTGTCCTCACATGGCAGAAAATGAAGGGCAAAAAGACCTCACTAGTTCTCTCCAGCCCTTTTATAAGGCACTTATCCATTCATGAGGGGGGAGCCCTCTTGGCCTAATCAACTCTTAAAGGCCACACCTCTTAATTGCATTGGGGATTAAGTTTTAACATGGATTTTGGAGAGGACACAAATATTCAAACCATAGCAATGTCTAAGGTCACATAACTAAAAAATGACAAAGCGAGAATTAAAATCCAGATCTTTTTTTCCTCCAAAGTCCATATATTTAGCCATTGCAAAACACTACCTCCATAAGGCAAAATAAAAAACTGTGCTTTCAGGATGCGGTGAGCATTGTAGGGGGGTAAAGGGCACATCTCAAAGCATGGTTGGGATGTGGCAAAGTCATAACATGTAACCAAAATGTTTGTACCCCCATAATTTCCTGAAATAAAAAAAACCTGTGTTTTCAATCTTTAATGAAAACTTGTTTGTAATTATGTGAAACTTCTCAGGTCTGGGTCTAGGAATGCAAATTATCTATTAGAAATGGGAGAAGATATGAGAGGATCTTGTTGAAAACTGCTAGTCTTTTTCATAAAAAGAAGTGAGTTTTTACTATTTGGACAAAAGAATATAAGTACAGCTTTTTTGACAAATAAAATACAAGTACAGTTTTAAAATGCACTTATATACTTGTAAAAATATAAGTACAGGTTTTTTTTTTCTTTGGACAAAAAATATAAGTACAGAAACTGAGGTACAGAATGGCCTGTGCTGTTTGTTTCCTTTCTGGAGATGACAGAGGGAGAAGTGGAGCCTAGCAACTAAAAACAAAAAAACAAAAAAGCCCCATGAACTAGATAGTTCTCTATGGAGCTTGGGCAGGGGAGAGGGCAATCATAATGCAGCATCAGGTAACAGTAATAATAATAAAACAATAATGGTAATATATTATAAAAGAACAGTATATAATGACAAAGATTCTCTTCTTAACCAAACTCTAGTCAAGCTCCTCTGAACTCTCTTCTCAACTAGGCCCTGATTTGGGGGCTTTTCTGTGAGAAATAAAAATAAAATCCTAAGCCTTCCAACCGACTGGATAGACTTCCTCTTGGCCAAGGGGATTCCAGAGAACCCTTAAAGCTGAGTTCTTAGCCATGAGGAGATGAGAGGTCACGACTTGTTATAACCCCCTCCTCATTAACTGCCATTAGGTTTTCTTCCCCAAAGGTTAAACAGAACTAGCTCTTTAGAAAGACTTCCCCTACCCCCAATTTCAGCTAACCACCTAATGTTGCTCCTCCCTTTTTGTGGTTTCCGCACTATAACTGACTAGCATTACTTCCTGATAAGAGACCACTGACCACAGAGTAATTCTGATCATTCTGAGGAGGCTGTGCAGTGAGTGTTTTCGTGTCCTCTGCTTCACCTTTTGACATCAGAGAGTCAAAAACTCCACCCTTGTATCATGCTAATGCTGCCATTTTCTGGACATGGATCCCTTGAAGTAGCATGAAGTTCAATTGCACATGCTCGTGTTTCTCCTTTCATAAATATTCATGACTCCTCCTATAGCTTGTTAAATATGTCACCTTTCTCAGCATAAATTATAAATTTCTGTTCCCCTTGCCTTCCCCTCAAAGCACATGCTCTTGGCTTCTGGATAGAGGCTATGCTTCCTAGCCTGTCAGAATGGCCACCCTTTATGAAAAATAACGCTCTCCTTTCCAAATTTATGAACCTCATCATTTTTCAGTTGACACTTGGTTTTCTCTGCATCGTCCAATTTAGCAAGAATACTGATAAACTAGTTTAGCCAGAACCCCCACCCTTGATATCTGATAACCCTCAATATCTGATAGGGTTCTTCATCCCTCACCAGTCCCCAGCTGATGTCTGGTCACCCTGGCCTTCCTTCAGCAAGAATCCTGTTAGGTAGGTTTCACCAGAATCTCCCTTAACCCTAATGTGTTCTCTCAGGAATTTTCCATCCACTGACCCTCACCCTGCTCCTTGGCTATAAATCCCCAATTTTCCTTGATGTATGTGAAGTTGAGCCCAATCTCTCTCCCCCTAGTGCAAAACGCCATTGCTGTGGTCCCTACACCTATTGCAATAGTCTTTACTATAGTCTGCCTTACTGTTCTTTAACAAGTGTCAAGAATAATTTTTTTTCTTTAACAATAATAAAATAATCCAACAAAAATAATATACCATATCCTTACAATATACTAAAAATTTCATATACATATCTTGCTTAATCTTCACCTTCACCCAATGGGGTAGGCATTATTGTTATCCCTTCTTTCCAGATAAGGAAGATGAGGCACTGAGCTTTTAGGTACCTCCCCAGGTCACATAGGTACCATACAAAACCCTTAAATGGAAGCCTACCTAGTCTCAATGCTGTGCCTTCCAACCATTAAGCCAGGTATGTCCTGACTCTAGACATGAAATCTGAGTAAAATCATCAGAAATGGGGGCTCTTGCCACAGACAGTCAACAAGTAAAAACATGCAGCTGCACTGATGCATTTTGGTCTTTAAAAGCATGGATCACGGGGCCAGTCTGAACTCTGCATTTCAAGCGCAATTTGAAAGTGATTTCACGAAGCAATTTTTAATCTGAATAAAAGAAGACAAAACAGCTGAAATGAGCCACAAAACTTAAATTTAGTAAAAGGGCCACAAAAGGAGGCCTTTGCACCCCATGGGGTTTCTTTGTGTGTGTTTGAAAATAGGAAAGAGAGAGAAGGTGGAAGAGAGTTCTGTGTGTGATGTACATGACCACAGCTTAATGCTTAGGATGACATCCTAAAGGGAGAAATTTCCTCCTAAGGGAGCAGAAAGCATAACAATAATAGCAAATATTAATTGAGTGTTTACTGCATCCCAGGCACCAGGCATGATGCTAAGTGTTATTTTTTAAAATGGTTATCTGATTTGATCCTTACAATAACCCTATGAGGCATGTGTTTAGAAATTTGCCTTGTCTTATATAGAGAAATATAATGTAACTTCAAAGGGAAATCAGACTGTAAGGATAACTGCTGTATTTAGATGAAATAAAATAAGGAAAATAAAGATAAATATCTCTTGCCTATAGATTTCTATATGTTTGTATAATTGCTGGAGAAAGTGATTTTGAAATTTATACAAATAGAACTGTACCTATTATTTTTCACTTATTTATTCAAAATGAAAGGCAATTGTGTCACACCCTCCACCTACCCCTCAAATTGGAGAGTATTTCTATAAGATAAATATTTAGGGACTTCTAAAATAAAAATAAAACAAGAAGAATAAGAAAAAAACCACCTTGAGGTATCTGAATTGTTTCTGGATAAATGAGTGTTCTTTAAAATATCCAAGCAAATATCAAATACAATTTAAGCAGCAAGAGAAAGAGAGAGACTGTATATCTTCTTATTTATTATAACTATAGATATTTTACATATGTATAATGTAGGAGACCAGAATATGCCACTCCAAAATATCCCTCTTTGGCATAAGAGTTATTTTGAGCTGATTATTCTGAGAAACTGCAGACACAGAAGAAGCTCTAAAAACAGAAAAGTTACCCTTCATAAGGGAAATTAACATCTATAAAGGAAATCTCCATTTGTAAAGGTATCTCCCTCTCTGTACCAGAAAGAGAAGGCTGGCTCTAAATCACTAAAAACTCTCAATGGAGAAGGCAACTACTTAAATCTGTACATCAAACATTACCCTTGTTTACTATGCTTTTTCCTGGTCATAGCCACATAACTGCCCACCCCACACCTGTCTTTCTTTGTTTCTATTTAAGATGATATTTAAGACTGAATTCAAAGCCACCTTGAGAGATTTACTCAATACTCTGAGTATCTCCCACGTATACATGGGGTGTACATGTTAATAAGATTCTGTTTGTTTTTATCTTGTTAATATGTCTTTTGTTACAGGGGTCTGTCCTAAGAACTATGAATGATAGAGGAAAATTTATTTTTTCCTCCCCTACAATAAAATGATCTCTTTAGTCTACATTGAAAAACTGAAGCAAAGAGCTATTTCTTCCCATGTGAAATTAATCCCTAGCCACACCCAAAATAAATAAAATGTAAAATGAAAGAAAGTTCCACTTTTAATGAAATCAAGAAAGAGCCAAGCCAGCAAACTATAACCTAAAGGAATATTCACCAAATGCAGTGTGAGTTGAACCTAAAAAGGTATAGATACCAAGATAGGCCAAAAATTCTTCACATATTGAAAAGTAATTGATAACTATCAATAATATTTGCCAAGAAATAGTCTAAGTATTAACTAATTTAATCCTAACAGCCCTGTGAGGGAGATACTATTATTAACACCATTTATAAGCAATGAAACAAAGGCACAGAGAAGGTAAGTAACTTGCCTAAGATCACACAACTACTAGCTATCAGAACCAGAGTTTGAACTCCAGAATTTGAGAAGAGCACAAAGCTCTCCAAAAATAAGTGACACAAGAGTACCTTGCTAACAAAGCAAGCTCTGGTGTACAGCTGGGCTGGGCGATGGGAGCCTCCTTGAAGCTATTTGATGATAGAGTGGTAGAGGAGGCAGCCCCGAACAAAGAAATCTCTCAGAAAGAAACAGGTGATCAGCCAGCGTGGCAGCAAGGGGGTAATGGTGGTAGGGAAGACAACCAATTTGTAGCTGTTAATCTTTGTCAGAAGAAGAACAAGTGTCACATCATCACTCAAGAAGCCTATGGCACATGAGGCTTTACTGCAAGACTGTTGGGCCAATCTTGTCAGACTGCGCTGTGAAATCCATGTAAACCTGTTCTGAGACTTTTGATTTAAATCCATGCAAGCTGAAGCCTCATGTGCCCTTCACCACAGAATTCCTCAGCAAACAAATGGTCTATAACAAATGTCTCACAGAATATTTCGAAGATAGCTTTCATATCATTAGGCCAAGGATGGATTACTGACAGTGCATGGCATTGGTATGTACTTAGAAAATAAGGTGGTGGGAAGGAGGGAGTGGGGAGGCAGCAGTAGAGGGAGCCCTCCTTCACTCCTGTAGCCCAAATAAATTCCAAGGATATGATATGTTTAAATATAACAAAATGGAACTTTTCAAAACCTAGAAGAAACTATGAGATATTTTAAGCAATAAATTTAGGATGTTTGATCAAAAAAATGTAGAGACCATTACTATGTCAGTTAAAAAAAAAGCATATATCCCTCTCCCCAATATATCTGTTTCATTATATATACACATATATGTTATATATAAAACATGAATTTATGCCTAAAATTATAAATAGTCATTCACCATGCTCTAACATTATATATATCTACATACATTTATATAGATATAGAAATCTAGATAGATATAAATTTAATCCTAACAACTCTAAGAGGCATATGTCAAGAAATCAGCTGCTCTATCTTTAGAGAGTCAATGTGTAATAATAATGCTAAACCATAAATAATGGTTCACCCTATATAATATATATACTATCATGCATTACTTAACAATGGAGATGCATTTTGAGAAATGCATTGTTAAGCAATTTCATTGTCGTACAACATCATAGAATGTACTTCCACCAACCTAGATGGTATAATACACTGTGCACCTATAGCCTGTTACCTCTAGGCTACAAACTTGTATAGTACATTACCATACTATAGGCAATTATAACACAGTGGTAAGTATGTGTGTATATAAACATAGAAAAAGTACAGTAAAAATATAATATTATAATCTTATGGAATGACCACCATATATATGGTTCTGTGGTTGACCAAAATGTTGTTATGTGGTGCATAACTGTATATATGTATATATGTGTATATATATATATATATATATATATAGTCCTCCTCAGTATCCATGGGGGATTAATTTCAGAACCTTCCTTGAATACCAAAATGCAAGGATGCTCAAGTCTCTGGTATAAAATAGAATAGTATTTGAATTTAACCTACACATGTCCTCCTCAAATTATCTCTAGATTACTTATAATACCTAATACAATGTAAGTGCTATGTAAATAGTTGTTATATTGTATTGTTTCGGGAATAATGACAAAGAAAAAAATGTCCGTACATTTTTAATACAGATGTAGTTTTTTTTCAAATATTTTCAATCTGTGTTTGGTTGAATCCATGGATGTGAAACCCACAGATATGGAGGGCCAACTATATATACAAAATGAATATATAATATGTAATTTTAGGGAGAGGTGAACCACCATTTACAATTGTAGGCATAAATCCATGTTTCGAATAGTCTTGATAATTTTGAATATTTTGGAACAACTTCTTATCACCTCTGATGAGACTGTCGATATTTTCACCCCACAATACAACTAATGAAGAACAGAAACAAAGAGAGCATCAGGGGGCCAAGAACAGGAGAGCAAGTCATCTGCTTGTAAGACACTCTGGCCAGCATGCTGCTTGCTACCCATGTAGTGGATGGCACTGATGCTTTACACTATTGCTGACATGGCCTTAGTGACTGTGAGGATGTCCTAACATTTCCTGCATTGCTGAGTTACTCTCTTCAGTTTCAAAGTGCACACCCACATGATGGAATCTGGGTTACTAGTCTATGGCTGGCTACCCTGGGGCTGAGAGAGGGAGAAAATTTTCAACTTTCCAAGTGCAAGACAGGACTCTACATGAAATGGAAATGCCCCAACAATAGGAAGGGATTGGATGCTGAATAGCTGCAACAATGAAAGCTGTCCACTACTGCATGCCTTAGCAATCTATAGTGGCAGAGAGTGTGGGCACAGAGTCAATAGATTGGAATCAAAACTAAATTAGCCTTTGAGGTCTTCTTCATAAATTCTTTGCCTAGGCCAATGTCTAGGAGAGTGTTTCCAACATTTTCCTCTAGAATTCTAATCGTTTCGTACCTTAGGTTTAAGTCTGTTACCCAGTGTGAGTTGATTTTTGTGAGAGGTGAAAGGTGTGGATCCTGCTTCAGCCTTCTACAAGTGGCTATCCAGTTTTCCCAGCACCATTTATTGAAAAGAGATTCTTTTCCCCAGTGTATGTTTTTGTTTGTTTTGTCAAAGATTAGATGGCTATATGAGGATGGTTTTATATCAAGGTTCTCAGATCTGTTCCACTGGTCAATAATCCTATTCTTGTGCCAATACCAGATTGTTTTAATTACTACAGCTTTGTAGTATAGTTTGATATTTGGCATATTAATACCTCCCATTTTGTTTTTATTACCTAGAATTGCTTTTGATATGCGGGGTCTTCTCTGATTCCAAACAAAGTGTAAAATTATTTTTTCTATATCTGTGAAAAATGATGTTGGG
>VBSM01001483.1:6750960-6765522 GCA_008086735.1 Cheirogaleus medius | reverse complement strand
TCAAAAGAAGACAGAATAATGGCTAAGAAACACATGAAAAAATGCTCAACATCTCTAATCATCAAGAGGGGGGGCAAGGCCATTATACACAACCTTAAAATTTGTACCCCCATAATATGATGAAATAAAAATAAAAAATAAAAATAAAAATAACTGAATTAGTATTTGTCAGCCCTGCAACCTGACTGCTCTTCTAATGGGGTTCTGCCAGAGAATTAAGCACTGATGCCCTGAAGCAATCATTCTATACATATACAATGTATTAATTTCTCTCCTATGCCCCTAGAATGGCACTGGCTATGTGTCTTCCTTGGAAGAACTGAGAAAATAGTCACTCAAGTCTTTTTCTCTAGAGCTTAATTTTTTCACTAAACTCCTTATGAGAGAAGCTGCAGGCTTAAATAAACCATTTATCTTTTCTATGCCTCTTTTTAGATAAAAATTGTGCCTTGCTTATAATTTTTAAAGAGAAATTAATGAGCTAAAACATGTAAAGCACTTAGAACAATGCAAGGCACAATAATAAATGTCATTACTATCAATATTATATTCATATTTGTATTTTCCAGTTCTATCTATAGCATAGGTGTTCAGTAAATAGTTGAGAAATAAATGGATATATGCATGGGTGACAATGAACAGCAGTGCTGTGCAGAATAAATTAGGAGATATAGGAGGCATAAAGATTGTTTGGAACCTGCTAGAATAACAGCACAAAGAGATAAGTAAAGAGCTTTTGAAACAGGGAGACAGTAGTGAAAATGGAGAGAACAAGGATACTGGACTTGGAATCTGATAGGGTGTGGGGAATGGAAATTAACTCAGACTTGTGAGCTTGAACAACAGAGTGAATGAATAGTGGAGTCATTGATAAAAAGGAAAAAATTTCCAGAGACAAATGATGAGCTAAGTTTGGGGCATTCAGGTAATTAATCTTATAAGTAATCTGAAAGAGGGTATATTTATCCAAAAAGATTTTATTACCCTTTTTTTCTTTTTTACTTTGTTTAAATCCAAAGTATCCTTCAAGCAGGATTGCATCCAAACCATTCCAAGAAGAGTGCCATGTTTGGTGGCTTGGTCACATGGTTGTAAGTCACAAAGACAATTGTTACTACCTTTGGAAGAAGAAGTAGGAAGAAGGTACATGAATTTATTATTGTAATATAGAGAAATACTGTGGAATTAATGGGAAAAAATATAGCAGAGTCTCAGAAAGAGAATTGTTGGGAAAGAAAGCCATCAGGTATTCAGAAAAGACTCTGTATCAGGGTCTTCTTTCTTGAGTTGGCTTCTTTATTCTCTCTGCAGACCAGCCATTTCTGCTACTCAGTCCACATGCCAGGAGGTGGCCATCCACCTGCAGCAGATATCAGTGTTCTGTCTAGATCTCCTCCAATCCCTTTTTGCCCTTTTTGTGGATTCCCTAGCTTTGGTATGCTTTCCTTGCAAGTAGTTCACACCTATGACTCTGTTTAGGCAGGATTGCCAAGAGGTCCTGGAATCCCATTTGCCTGAATGTATCAGAGACAGAATGTACATTTCCCCCACCCTTAAAAGGTGGCCCTTAGCCAACGATAATGGCTGAAGGTATATGAATGTCCTGTTCCCTTGTTTATAATCAGGAAAACTCCAAGGTTTACCTTATACTCCAGAGTACCACTTTGATGTAAGATTGAGTTCCCCTACCCACTGCAGAACTTTTGCTTCTTCTTTATTTTGCCTTGTTTCATTCAATGCCTTACTGATTTCTCCTGTGAGCATTTACTTAATGATTCACTTACAGTTGTATCCTCATCTCAGGGTCTGTTTCAGAGGAACCCAACTGTTATGGGTTGAATTGTGTCCCCCCAAAAAGATATATTGGAAATGAGGTCATTGCAGAGGTAATTAGTTAAGATGAAACAATTAGGGTGATCCCTAATCCAATAAGACTGGTGTCCTTATAAAAAGGAGAAATTTGGATACAGGGGCAGATATGTACAAACAAGGAGAAAATGGCCCAGTAATGAGAGTGATTTATCTAAAAGTCAAGAAATGCCAAAAATTGTGGACAGACACCAGAAGCTAGGAGAAACAAGGAAAGATGAGAGAGAAAGCTCAGATACAGCAGGCCCTTGATTTTGAACTTTTAGCCTCCAGAACTGAGAGAATAAATTTCCGTTTTTTAAGCTACCAAGTTTGGGTGCTTTATTATGGCAGCCCTATGAAGCTGATGCACTAATCAACAACAGCCGTGCTCCCAAGTGTTTACACCTCTTCTCTTTGAGAGATAGTAGACTGACACTAGACTCTCTTAGCTCCTATTTCAAAATCTCACGGTACAGATTTTGATTGGATCACCCTGGTCCTTCAATTACATCTAGGAGGTAGAGTAACATTGTGTAAACACCCATGTCGTGATTAAGAGAAAACAGTTTCTATAAAAAAGAGAGGGCACTGTTTGTCCCATGGGCTGGAGAGATATCCCCCAAATGGCCAATACAAAAAGATTTCTCAGAATGGAATTTTCTGAGAAAACTATACAGTCCTAATGCCAAACTAGCATGTATCCAGCAAGAACTGATGAGAGAATTTGGTTACTTTTTCAAATTCAGAAGACGTTCCAAATTTATAGGGTTTCCAAAACATGTGATTTGAAAAAGCTTCAAAGTTGATTAGTGTTGCCATTTTTACTTCCTGATTTGGCTTCTCAATAGCAACAATGCCATGCTACAGAATAACGTTAATTCAGAATGAACAACAAATCTGCTGTGCACTGAAACATGAAGTCAATTATGTCAAATGTTGTTGCACAGAGATTGAAACTTAATAAACAGAAATCTTACCAGTATATCTATGAATGTACTTAGCAGAACAGTATTGTATCTTTTAAGCCAACTCTAAAAGGGAGAAGAAAAGAGATGAAGTTAGAGTAAGTTTCCTTTGCTTTTTTTTCTTATGATTCAAACTGGAAGCAGAACATTTTGTATAATGGCTCAAAGGGTGAATTTCATTTCCACTATCTCAGCAGCAGCCAATTTGAACCTTATTCAAAGTTGATTGTTTTCAAGCAGTTATGAGTATACATGCATTTATTAATGGACAGGCACTGAGTCTCATTTTTCTTCTACTTCCTCTACTAATCTAGTTATCAAATGTGATTTTCAACAATTATGAACATATGTGCAATGAGATGAAATATAATTTGTTTATTGTAATATCCATCCAACTTTTCTTTTTAAATAATATTTATTTTCTCTTTTAGGGCATAGGAATTTCAAAGAAGGAAGCCTGGGCACTTGAAGTTTCTTCTTGAGTAGAGATAGTGTTGCCAGTCTCCGAGTGGAGTTTTTTCCAAGTTCTTGGTGAACGCTGGGGAAATGAATTTCAGGATGCACCACATAAGCCAAGTAAGTGACAGCTTTTTTATTAACAGTGAAAATATACTCTCAGGAGAGAGAGTGAGCAGGCTCAGAAAAAAAGCAGCTGCACTGGCAGGAAGTGGTTTTAGAGTTTTTGTAGTTTTACTAATTGAGGGGAGGAATATTCAGGACCAAGGAGTTGGTTTTTATTAAGAATTTAAGTAATAATTTCTAGAATGGGTTTCCCTCCCATTTTCATACTTTATATGGTTGTCTCAAAATTGTCATGGTGATTTCAAAGGCAGAGAAATTTTTAAACCATAATGTAAATAATATTATAATCAGCCAGAATTCATGTAAGGTGATAGAAATAACTGACAAACCAGATGAAGCCAGCTCTTTCCTGTGGTTATCAGCCCCTCTAGTTAGTTCTGCTTGAGGGTTGTTTATTTTAATACTTGCACCCAATCTGCAAGTCCCTGCATCCAGTCTCAGCCCTGTCTCCTACTCTAACAGTGGTGGCTTTGTAGTTATATTGTCTAAATATTTGACTATCACTGTCAAATATTTTTTAAAAACCCAGAAGCAGACCTTGTGATGAGGATTCAAGTGCAAGTGATTTATGAAGGAAGTTCTCCCAGGAGAACCTGGCAAAGGAATGAGGAAAACAGGAAAGGGAAGGGAAAGAAAGGGTATGATTTTAGGCCAGGTCTGTACCTTGGCCTGATCCTGAATAAATCACAGCTCAGAATTTATGCTATTTCAGAGAAAATAACTGGGATTTCTCACTTATACACCAGCCAGTCATTGAACTGTTCTGGCAAGTGTTAACAACAAGTGTATTTAATAGCTCTTGCCCCGAGAAATAACAGACCCGCACATGGAGAGTCGGAGAACAGCCTTTATTCAGCCTGCAGGCTCAGCCAACTTCTGATCTTCTGACCCCCCTTCCTTGTTCTCCTCCAGCTTTTATACCCTTGGTAGGACTCAAAAAGCGTCCAATCAACAACAAGCTATAACATCCAATCAGCAACAAGCTGTAACATCCAATCAGGAACAAGCGCGGCTGTGGAGGGGCCTGCAGTGCTGCGGAGGGACCTGGAGGGGAGCGGCAGGGAGGCCCCGAGCAGCTGCTCCTGCTTTCCCTGTCATAATAAAGGTAACTAGAGGCAGGGGTAGGAGGAGGGTGACATGTCAACTGTCAGGCATTTCAAACTTTTTGCTGTGGTGGCAAAGCAAACCCAGTAGCCCAAGGGCAGTCTTCCAAAGAGAATCACAGGTACGTGCTATTAGAAGCAAAACACACAAAAACTGGAAGAACAGTGCTCAGAATTGCTAAAAGAGACCTTTTTTTTAATTTCAGGATGTTACAGGGGTATAAATGTTTACATTACATATATTGCCTTTGCCCTACCCAAATCAGAGCTTCAAGCAATGTGCTTGATGACTTATTTATGCCAAGTATCTTCTAACTGCCTTCATTAGGATAGAAAGTACAGCCTTTTAGTTCAGCTTCTCCCTAAGCTTTGATGGTCTGCTTTAACCCTCTGCACTATAGGCCCCATGCCTAGCCCAGACTCCTGGATCACCATATCTCAGCCTGAACGTCAATGTCCTCAGTCTCCACTAATCTGGCAGGGTGGATTCAACATAGTCTAATTCTTTTTTGTTCTTTAATTTGAAACCTGATTGACTTGTGACATGGGCTTAATTGAAGGCAAAACTAAATCTTTAATAATACTGCAAAATTAAAGTTGCCAAAATCATTATTTTAGACAATATAACGTTTAAACATCATGAAAATCTTAAAGTCTATTTATTAAGCCTGTCATTATTCAAAAATTTCAATTAGTAATATATTTCTGCCTGTCTCTCTGCCATGACCATCATTTATTGATTCATTCCTGATAAAATCTGAAAAGCAAATACAGAATTCTTCTTCCACAGCAAACTTCCCTATGGACTGCTATAATCAGGAAGAATAATCCAGATGGGCTGAAAATACCATAAATTATCATAGCAGTGTCCAAGTAGAATTGCTATAACTTGGCAAGATGATCCCAAGCTTTGTCTTCAGCTTCTCCTTTCTTTGTAGGATTTATATATGTGTGGGCATGTCTGGAATTCCAAGGATTCAGTCAAAGAAATATCTTCTTATGTGATAGGTTGATTTCCCTCCTGGGAAAGACTTTCCATGTAGAAGAGTCATATGGGCAGAGTGTAGTCAAGGGCAGTGTACTGTATCTGAGGGAAAAGGGCAATGGTAAAAAACAAAAAAAAAAAACAGTCAGTTATTCCAGCCCTGACTCGATCCTCCAGTCCAGCTCCAAAGAACTCATGCCTAAGTCCCAGTGTAAGGAGCCATTATTAACAGGAGAAAAGAAGAGTTCACGTGTAAAGACATTATTATGATAAGACATCAACCATATTAGTTCTGGCATCTCTGTTGGTGATAACAGACAGCATGGCATTGCTGGCTCATTCCTTCCAGGCATTTTAGGTGCTCTTTCTGTCACAATTTATACTCTGATTATGTAAAGCCATCCCTTTCAACCTAGGAGATAAAATATATGGTGTTCAGAAAATACTCTCCAAATTGCAATCCAAGACAGAGGGCCCTGAGACGGCATGACCACAGAAGGACACTATTAGAGGCGGCCTCAGTGGTTTTGGAGAGGAGGGCTGGGCACAGTCACCTCTGCTCAGACTGTGGGTATACATAAGCAGCAGGCCTGTTGGTGGGTATGCACGGCTAGTTACCACCTTAGGAATAGGCAGTGAAGGGAGTAATCATTGCTTCATTTAACTTTTGAAAGAAAAAGGAAGAGAGATGGAATTAAGGGTACATAAGATTAATACGCAGAGTTTAAAGAATAATTATATATGAAACACTTGTGTAAAACTAATAGGACACATGAGTTCTATTATTTTTACCACCTGTGTTAAATATAATCAAAGGATTCCTGAACCCAAGAACCCTACTGTAGCCCCTCTTGCCATCATATTCTTCGCCCTTTCCCACAGGGGAGTAATCATAGTTCTGCCATTTGAGATAATTATTTTCTTCATTTTCTTTATAATTTTTCAACTTAAGTATGGATTCCTACAAAATATAATTTTTTACCTTGTTTTTGAAATTTTACATGAATAAACTCGTTAGTAGTTTTTGTGACTGTCTTCTTTAGCTCAACATTGTTTGTGATAGTAGGATATAGCCATTTTCCACTCATTTTTATTTTTGGATATAAATTTATTTTCTGGACACCACACAATTTGTATATTCATTCTACTATTGAGGTACATGTAGATTGTTTCCAGCTGTTGGTTTCATAAATAATACTGCTCAAATACTCTTGTTTTCAGAAACACACATGAAAGAATTCCTCTCAAGTATATCAATAGTTGTAGAATACAACTTCAATTTATTAGAGAATGTCAAATTGCTTCAAAGGCAGTTAGACCAATTTAACCTCCCACCAGTAATAATTGGGAATTCTTGTTGCTCCATGTCATCACCAGTCTGAATTATCAGATTTTCAGTGTTTGTAAATCTGTTGGATATTGTGATATTTAAATTTCATTTCCTTTATTACTAATTAGGCCATCAAATATATTTCTGGATGCTTTGATTTTTATGCTATTGTAAATGATTATTTGTATTCAATTTTCCATTTTTTAAAAATAAACTTTTTGAGATAAAATTTACACAAATAAGGTGCATCCATTTTAAATGTACAGTTCAATGAGTTTTGAGAAATGTATGCACCCATGAAACCACCACCACATCAAGATATAGGATATTTCTCTTATCCCCAGGAACTTCCCTCATGCCACATTTGCAAAAATTCACCCCTAATTCCCATCACAGAGCAACCACTGATCTTTCTTTCACTAGATTTAGAATAGTTTTGCTTGTTTTGGAATTTTATATAAATATAATCATGTAATAAACACTTGTGATAGCCAGTATCCAAGATGATCCACTATGATCGCTGCTTTCTGGTATTCATACCCTGTGTAGCCCCTTCCCACATTGTACCAGCATTGATCTCTGTGACCAACAGCATATAGCAGAAGTAATTGTATGTCACTTCTGAGGTTAGGTTATGAAAGACACAGAAGCTTCCATCTTGGTCTCTTTCACTCTCACTCTGTTGGATCACTTGTTCCAGGAAAAGCTATGTCCTGAGAGGCCCGATGGAGAGACACATGTGGCAAGCCATATATGTGATTGAACTTGAAAGCAGATCCTCCACCTCTAGTCATATCTCAGATGACTACAGCTCCAGCTGAATCTTAATTGCAACTTCCTGAAATACACTGAGCCACAACAATCTAGCTAAGCCACTGCCAAACTCCTGATCCAGAGAAATTGAGATAATAAGTATTATTTTAAATCACTGAGTTTTGGGGCAATATTATGCGATAGATAACTAATATGGCACTCTTTTATGTTTAGCTTATTTTACTCAACATAACATTTTTTATATTCATCAATGTTATTGCATGCACGTTTTTCCTTTTTATTCCTGAGTGATATTTCATTATACAACTATAATAATATCTATTTAAATATCATTGCTGATGATGTGGTTCAGGGCATGTTACTCCAACATATGGTGACTTGTTCTATTGAACATTTTAAGCTGAAAGAATTTGAGAAATGGCACAAACAGAAAGGACTTTCTGATCGTCCCCTGAAGCAGGTCATAAAACCCTCATGTAAGATGAACCCTCTGTGGGAGAACAGAATATGGTGTCCCAGATTATGAAGGATTGTTGAGCTGAAGACAATTAAGAAGGAGCAGATACAGGAAACATCTCTGCCCTCCATTTGCCTAAAAGAAGAACATAGATTTACAAAGACTAAAGGTATCCTGTTCTGTCTTCTACCGGGGAGATCAAAAGTTAACCACTGAAGATAGCCTTAGACCCTAATTAGTCTGGAAATGGTAACAGAGACATCTACATGAACAAGCTTTTCTAACTAGCCTTTTCCTGCCATTTATTTACCTTCACCCAAGTTGCTGACCCTGAAGACTCCAAGTACTCTTCCTTTGTCTTGCCACTTCTCTAAAGATTTACTATTCTTTGTTGAAGATGCTATCTGTATAAGCTGGAATTCAAAGCCACCTCTTTCAAAACTATTCAATACCTGGGTGCTCCCATGTATATATGAAATTTACAGGTTAATAAACATCTGTTTGTTTTTCTCTTGTTAATCTGTCTTTTGCAACAAGGTTTTATTCCAATAAGAACCTATGGGGTTATTTTTTCCCCTTCACCGACCTATATCCCTAGGAAAGGAGTATCTTAACTTATAAAGACAAAGGGACCTTCCCTTGACTCTTTTTTTCTCCCCTGAATCAGATCATAGAAACTAGAATTCTTCTTCCCTGCCTGAAACAATCCATAAAACCTAGGAAGGTCACTCTATGACCTCTTCCCTTCTTTCCTAAAGACTCTCATATGACAGGTATTCTGTCCCATACCTCTGGGGAATACATGTCATGCAGAGACACAAAAAGTAATCTGAACAGACAGGACTTGCTGAGCTTCCCTCAGTCTATTACCATTAGATCATACCCATTTTGTCTAATCATACTTTTATATTACTGTTCGTTCTTCATAAAACCTAAGCATAAAAATACATAGTTTTTCCTGGGTCTTTGGGTCTTCATTTCTGAAGGCCCTGTGTCATATAAAATTTTTATTAAATAAATTTGTTATGTTTTTCTCTTGTTAATCTTTTATTATAAGAGTGTGTCAACTGAAGAATGATGAGGTTCCTAAATTTGGAAAGGAGAGCTTTATTTCTCATAAAGGGTTGTAGCCTACATGGTGACCATTTTGACAGGGTAGGAAGCATAGCCTCTGATCAGAAGCAAGACACAAGTACTCAAGGGAAAGGCAATGGGAATAGGAATTTATGCTGAGCAGGGTGGCAGAATATACATACCTAACAAGCTACAAGGAGGAGTCACAAATATTTATGAAAGGGGAAACATGTGCATATGCAACTGAGCTTCATGCTACTTTATGGGATCCATGTTAAGAAAATGCCAGCATTAGCATGATCCAAAGGTGGAGTTTTTGGGCCCTCTGATGTCAAAAGGTGAAGCAGAGGGCACAAAAACCCTCTTTATGCAGTCTGCATAGACTGGTCCGAACCACTCCATGGTCAGTCGTCTCTTATCAGGAAGGAATGCTTGCCTGTTGTACTAAAACCACAAAGGGGAGAAGTAACATTAGACAGTTGATTGAAATCAGTGATGGAGCAAATCTTTCCAAAAAGCTGATTTTGTTAAAACCTTGGGGAAGAAAGCCTAATGGTGGTTAGCACGGGAGGGGATATAATGAGGCATGTCTGACTTCCCATCCTGTCATGGTTGGGACCTCAGTTTTAAGGTTTTGCCATGGTTACCTTGGCCAAGAAGGGTCCATCCAGTCAGTTGGAAGGCTTAGGATTTTATTTTTATTTCTCAGGTGTCAGTCATGAACCTAGTGATGGGTAAAGAAAATATATTACTTTTCTCTCTTATAATAGTGATGTGTTTGTACATTTGACCCAGAGAAACACAGTTATGCTGGTGATTTTGATGCTGATAAAATTTATTGAAACAGAACATTTCACATTAGTATTATATGTGCTTTTCAATTTAAGATTGTGGAAATGGGTCATATGTATTTTAAGGGCAGGGACCAGGACTATTTTGTTACTTGATTCCTCACAGAGTACAGAGTAGTATAGACAGTCCCTGACTTATGACGGGTTCACCTTACAATTTTCGACTTTACCATGGTGTGAAAGCCATATACACTCCTCAACTTATGATGGGGTTTATCTGGATATAACCCAATCATACGTCAAGGAGCATCTGTACTCAACAGATATTTGTTGAATGAGTAAATTAATGAAATTGGTGAAGTATTATTCCATTATGCATTTTCTGCTACCTCTACTGGCCACTATTAAAGTTTCCCTTTTTTTCTTTTTCTTTTGTGGAGGTAAAATTTTTAAAAATATATCTAAAATATTCTACTGTCATCTAATATAATCTAAGAGTTATTTGTGTGGTAGAGAAAAAGGGCAAGCAGTTAAAACTCCTCAAGAGAGCAGACTAAAAAGTAGAGGAATTGTAGGTGTTTAAAATTCTGATTAGCCAGGGAACTCTTGTGATGACATTGGGCTGCTGAAAGAAGAGCTTCCTCTCCCCCCTCCCTTTGAATAGAATAATATACATGAAAAGCATGTATGAAAGAGGAGAAGCATAATCTTAGGAAATGTGCTATTTCATTGTTTCTTCTGTGATGAGACATGCAACATACACCATTAATATCTACACTATTTGTGAAAAATACATTCATTCAGCAAATGAACAACAGGCACTCATTCAGCAAATGAATGCCTATTGGCATTCTCTGGGGACATGCACATTAATTAATTTGCTTTCGAGGGGGCCACAAACTCACAGGAAGGATGATCTCTATCCACGAAAAGTTTAAAAGAAATAAGAAAAGTTTTCTGCTCGGGAGTGAGTGCATGGGGGCAGTGGGGAAGTGGTAGATATACTGACATGTTGCTATATTAGGTCTTGTATTTTTTGCACATATTCTCTCTTCCTTGACTGCACTTTTTATACATTTCCAGTGCTTGAAAAATTATTTAATTTATAAGCACATGTGAAAGTTCTATATCATGCTTCCTCTAAGATTCTCTGCAAGCCAATTCAAAGATTTCTCTTTTTAAATATCTCTTAAAGATATTTGTAGGAGAAAAAGTCAGGGTTAGGTAATCACTGTTCGATAGAATACAACAAAAGTACAAGCAAACAAATAATAGAGAACCTCTGGTTAAAGGGCTTTACCCTCCTGACTGATGGACTGATGTGAGAGGTAAAAGTGAAGAACTTCCTGGAAGTTGTGAATTTCATTTAGGTTTATCAGAAAATTGCCCAAGCATTTTATTAGAGATGCTAATTCTTTTCCAGAATATTTTGAAGTATATTATGTCAAAATATTTTTCTTACACCAAGTCTGGTTCCATTTTTCTTTCTCAGATCCTATTTTTGACCCAAACAATCATAAAATATTTGGTTTTGTTAAAAAAATGATCTGATTATATTTTTGTGCTAAATTCATTAATTGAATTTCTCACTTAGTTGAACATATTTTATATCTGAGGCAGTAGGAATGGAAGATAGGCTGCATTAATAGAATATAGCCCTGTCAGTGGACAGAGCTAGAAAATATATGTGTATACTAACATGTGTACATACATATCTACCTTTCTGTATATATCTATATTTATATTAAAGTAATCATGAGTTCATACTGATGTCTCTGACTCTAATTCAGCACCACCACAAAGCTTATTCTATCCCTCCCCTTTCGCTTATTTATAATTTCTTTCTCTGAGAGTGAGAAACCTGGCTCTCATTATCTACTACAAGGGTCAACAAACTTTTTCTGTAAAGGGATCGTTTTTCCTATACAAGATAATGAATATTTTAGGCTTTGGGGGCCATACAAGTCTCTATCACAACTCCTCGGCTTTAATTCTTTTATAATCTTTATGTGTTATAAAGTATTATTTTTCTTTTGGTTTCTTCAGCCATTTAAGAATTTTAAGAAAATGTTCTTTGTGGGTCACACAAAAATGAGCTAGATTTGGCCCACATGCCATAGTATGCTGACACTTGTTCTATGGTATATATATTTGTTCACTGTAGTATTCATGTAAAGTAGTTTCACAATTGCTAATCCATATCTCCATGATAAACAAGTTTACCAATCAAAGCACAGTATTTGTATACAGTACTTTTTGCCTTTATCCTTACAGTCAAAACACTATTTTCCAAAGTTACTAGGTCACCTCCTTTCTTCCCTATCCCCATCAGTGTGATAATATTGACAGGGTTCAAGACACACTACTCCAATTTTTGGAATGTTGGCATTTGAGAAAACAGCAAAAGCAGGAAGTTCTCTCTCAAACCTTCTACTACCCTTCTACCCTGTGGAAAGTCATAAAACCTAGGAAGGACTTTTCTGAGCTTCCCCTGAAGCAGATCATAAGACCCACATTTGAGAGGTGCTCTGTGTATACTCAGAGGAAAGGAACATCCTTATCTCTGAAGATGCAGGGACACAGAAAAGAATCTGGCATGACTGGAAGTTTATGTTTGCTCACTTGGCCATTTCTGGCAGGGCTGGAGGTTGGGCCACATTTTTTTCCTGTAGTATTTGATAGGGCAGCTATTTCTAAATATTTTCTATCTTTATAGGTTGCCCCTTTCTTGGCCCCCTTTCTTGAGGCTTTTTTTGTCTTTGCCCATTGGTGTTTCTGGGCTGCTGGCTTCTCCAGGACACAATCTGGGAAATATGAATCAAACACACACCAAAAAACTCACCACTGTATCATTTCTTTGGTTCTGAAGTTCCTAGCTGGTCTGACTTCTCTCCACCTTTCAGAGCATTCTTCTGATTATCATATGTAATATGTTCAGGGTTTTTACTTCTACATAGTGGGAGGAATAGAGAAAAGTATATCTCCTCCATCTTCCCAGAAGTGAAAGTCTAAATGAAAATTTTTGTAATTCAATTTTTTCTCCTTTAGTTCATTAGTTCTAACTCTATTTTTACTATTTTAGTGGTTGCTTTAGAGTTCTCAGTATGCATCTTTAGCTTTTTTCAGTCTCAACTGATGATATCATACCAAATTATTTATAGTATAAGAACCTTATAGTAGTACACATCCATTTCTCCCCTTCTGACCTTTTTACTACTGTTTTCAAACATTTTCTTTTATTTATGCTGTAAATATCAGACTATGTTTTTTATTATTTTTGTTTAACATTAAAACATTTACTGATTGTTCATATAGTCACAAAGAGCAAGCAGGCCCTACTGGATCTGTATAGCTAACTCTCTTGTAGCTAAGAACTCTAGTTTTAACATTTAAAGAGTATATTGTCTTTTTAAAAAATGAGAAAAAGGTGTTACGTTACGTATTTACCCATGTACTTACCATTTGTGATGTTCTTTCATCTTTTGTGGAGATATATAATTTTTTATCCTTCATCATTTTCCTTCTGCCTGAAGAATTTCTTTTAACTTTCTTCTTTTGTGGATCTGCTGATAATGAATTTCTTCCATTTTTGTATGCCTGGAAAAGTTGTTATTAGGCCTTTATTTAAACAGCATTATTGATATATAATTAACAAACCATACATTTCACCCAGTTAAAGTGTAAATTAAATGGTTTTAAGTATATTTACACAGTTGTTACAAACGTCATCACAATCAATTTTTGAACATTTTCATCACTCCAAAAAAAAAAAAAAAAGAAACCCTTGTATCCATTACCAGTCACTTCCCATTTCCCCCTAATTCCCTCAGGCCTAGGCAAGAAATAACCTACCTTCTATCACTATGTTTTGCCTGTTCTGGATGTTTCATATAAATGGAATCATTCAATATGTGGCTCTTCATGTCTAGCATCTTTCAGTTAGTATAATATTTTCAAGGTGCATCCAAATATCATATATCAGTACTTCATTAAAATATTATTAGGCAGGTGTAGTTTAGTAGTTATTAAGTCATGGGTTTTAAACTACAGTCGAAACAATGTTAGCCTGTTAAAATGAAAGTTAGAGATGGAGGAAAAAATGGAAGAGAATGGTTTGGTTATATGCCTATTAATAAATAGATTACTATAAACAAAAATCAACTAACGCTGGATAACAGACTTAAACGTAAGGTATGAAACTATTAGAATTCTAGAGGAAAATGTTGGAAACACTCTCCTAGACATCGGTCTAGGCAAAGAATTTATGAAGAAGACCCCAAAGGCAATCATAGCAGCAACAAAAATAAATAAATGGGACATGATCAAACTAAAGAGCTTCTGCACAGCCAAAGAAATAGTCATGAAAGTAAACAGACAACCTATAGAATGGGAGAAAATTTTCGCATCCTACACATCTGATAAGGGGCTGATAACTATAATCTACTCAGAACTCACGAAAATCAGCAAGAAAAAATCAAACAACCCTATCAAAAAGTGAGCAAAGTACATGTACAGAAACTTTTCAAAAGAAGACAGAATAATAGCTAACAAACATATGAAAAAATGTTCAACATCTCTAATCATCAGGGAAACACAAATCAAAACTACAATGAGATATCACTTATTTCCAGCAAGAATGGCCTTTATCAA
>VBSM01001483.1:6707878-6732366 GCA_008086735.1 Cheirogaleus medius | reverse complement strand
TACTAAGTGAAGTATCCCAAGAATGGAAAAATAAGCACCACATATACTTACCAGAAAACTGGTATTAACTGAGCAGCACCTAAATGGACATATAGGAACTACATTAATAGGATATTGGGCGGGTGGGAAGGGGGAACAGGTATACACATAAGTAATGAGTGAGATGTGCACCATCTGGGGGATGGTCATGTTTGAAGCTCAGACTTGTGGGGAGAGATAGGAACACTCCTACACTGCTGGTGGGACTGCAAACTTGTTCAGCCTCTGTGGAAAGCAATATGGAGATACCTTAAAGCAATAAGAGTAGATCTACCATTTGATCCAGCAATTCCACAACTGGGCATCTACCCTAAAGGTCAAATGGCACTCTACAAAAGGGACAGCTGCATTCGAATGTTTGTAGCAGCACAGTTCACAATTGCAAAGTTATGGAAACAACTCAGGTGCCCATTAATACATGAGTGGATTAACAAAATGTAGTATATGTATACCATGGAGTACTATTCAGCTTTAAGAAACAATGGTGATATAGCACCTCTTGTATTCTCCTGGATAGAGCTGGAACCCATTCTACTAAGTGAAGTATCTCAAGAATGGAAAAACAAGCACCACATATACTCACCAGCAAATTAGTATTAACGGATCAACACCAAAGTGGACATATAGGAATAACATTTATTGGGTGTGGGGCGGGTGGGAGGGGGGTGGAGCAGTTGGGTGTATGAATACATAATGAGTGAGATGTGCTACGTTTGGGGGATGGTCACACTTGAAGCTCTGCCTCGAGGAGGAAGGGGGCATGAGCAATATATGTAACCTTAATATTTGTACCCCCACAATATGCTGAAATAAAAAATAAAAAAAATATTAAAAAAAGAAGCCATCATAAAATTGCTTCAGCAAGTTATATACACACTTGAAACAAATGAAAAAATAGAAAGCCTCAGCAAATGAATAGAAAACCTCAGGAAAGAAATAGAAGATGTGAAGAAGAACCAAATGTAAATTTTAGAACTTAGAAATACAAATATGCAGTGGATGTACTCAAGAGAAGAATGGCAGACAAGGAGAAAAGAATCAATGGACTTGAAGATAGAACAATAGAAATTATGCAATCTACACAAGAGAAATAAAATGGACTGAGAAAATGAACAGATTCTCAGGTACGTATTGGACTTTTAAAAAGATGTAACATTTATGTCATTGAAGTCCCAGAAAAAGAGAAGAAATGGGTGAGGCCAAAAAATTATTTGATGAAATAATGGCTGAAAACTTTTCAAATATGGCAAGCATCATAAAGACTCAAGAAGCTGAGTGAACCACAAAGAAATCCACATAAAAGCACATTATAGTTAAGCTTCTGAAAATTAAAGACAAAATTCTTGAAGTCAGTGAGAGAGAAACAACACCTTCCCTATAGGGGGACAACAATTCAAATGACAATAGATTTTTCACCAGAAAACAAGGAGATCAGAAGTAAGCAAGTGGCACATTTTTTCAGGAACAAAAGAAAAGAATTGTGAAGCCTCAATCCTATATCCAGGAAAAGCATCCTTCAGGAATAAGAGGAAATCAAGACACCCTCAGATGAAGGAAAACTAACAAAGTTTGTCACCAGCAGAACTACCATAAAAGAATGACTAAAGAAATTGTATTAAGAAAATGGAAACAATAAAAGAATCAATCTTGGATCACCAATAAGGATGGAAAAACCTAGGAAGGAAACATATAGATAAATGCATTGATTTTCTTCCTCCTCTTGAGTTGTTTGATGATTGAATGGAAATTTATTCCAATATCTAATATGGTTCTAAATGCTTGTGGAGGAAATATTTAAGATAATCACATTACAAAATGGGGGAAGGTATGACTCACATATATACTCTTTACAGAGAACTCTTTAAATATAGTTTTATAGGCAAATTTATATCATGCTAACATAAATGAAAAGAGTGCAAAAATGGTTATACTAATTTTAGATAAAGTGTACTTCAAATGAAAGAAAATTACCAGAGACAAAGACATTATATAATTATAAAAGGTTCAGTCCACCAAGAAGACATAGTAAAATGTCTATGTACCAAACAATACAGCTCCAAAATATATGAAGACAAAAACTTATAGAACTGAAAGGAGTAATAGGCACATCTACAATTATAGTTGGAAATTTCAACACCCTTCTCTCAACAACTGATAAAACAGACAGAAAACTGGCAAGGAAAACTCAAAAGCACTAGCATTTAAAAGGATCTAATTGACATTGCACATTCCACCCAACAACAACAGAATTCATGTTATTTTCAAATCCCAATAGAACATAAACCAAGATAGATCATTAAAATTTGTGAGACATAGCAAAAGTAGCTCTGAGAGGGAATTTTATAGTGCTAAATGCACATATAAGAAAATAGGAAAAGTCTCCAATCAAAAATATAAAATCCTACCTCAAGAATGTAGAAAATGAAGAGATAAATAAGCTTAAAATAAGCAGAAGGAAAAAAATAAGAGAAATAAAAGCAAAAAATAATGAAATTGAAAACAGAATAACAATAGGAAAAATAATGAAACACAGACCTGGTTCTTTGAAAAGAATAAAATTGACAAACTTCTAGCAAGACTGCCAGAGGAGAAAAGAGACAAAACACAAATAACTAGTGTCAGGAATTAAAAAGTATATATTATATAGGCCCTGCAGATATCAAAATGATAATAAGGAAATATTTTAAACAATTCTACACTCATAAATTTGACAACTTAGATGAAATAGGTCAATTTTTAGAAAAACATAAACTACCTTAGCTCATCCAATATTAAATAAGGTCATTTAAAATTCCCTATAACTATTAAATAAACTGAATTCATAATTTTTAAAACTCTCTAGATGGAATCTCTAGGCCAAGATGGTTTCACTGGAAAATTCTACAAAATGTTTAAAAAGAATTAACACCAATCACACACAATCTCTTGTAGAAAAGAGAAGAGGAGGGAATACTTCCCAATTCATTTTATGAAGTTATTATTACTTGGCCACCAAAATAGACAAAGACAGTACCCAAAAAAGAAAGCTATAGATAAATATCTTTCATAAGCTTTGATGCAAAATTCCTTAACAAAATATTAGCAAACTGAATCCAACAATATATAAAAATAATTATACACCGTGACCAATTGGGGTTTATTCTAGGGATGAAAGATTGGTTAAATAATTAAAAATAAATAATTGTATTTCACCATATCAATAGACTAAAGAAGAAAAATCACATGATCTTATCAATTGGTGCACAAAAGGCACCTAATGAATTTCAACACTCATTCATTATAAAATGTTTCAAGAAAATAGAAACAGGACAACTTCCTTAACTTGATAAAGAACATCTGCAAAAACCCTACAGTTAACATTATGCTTAATGGTGAAAGAATGAATGTTTTCCCCTATAATCAGAAACAAAGAAAGAATGTCTATTCTCAATGCTACTATTCAACACAGTGATGAAAGTTTTAGTCAATGCAATAAGGCAAGATGAAATAAAAGGCATATAGAGAGAAAATAAGAAAGAAAATAATCCATAAATAATACTTCTAGTACAAAGAACTCTTCAAGGTCACAGGATACAAGATCAATACAATAAACAAAACAAAACAAAATTGAAAATAAAATTCAATTGCATATCTATATATTAAAAAGAAATATGCAAAAAATAAAATTTAAAACACCATATTACTAAAATTGTTCAAAGGAAATGAAAGAGTTGAATATATAGTTAATAAAACACATACAGGATCTGTATACTGAAAATAAGAAAATGATGAACACAATCAAAGAAGATCTAAATACACAAAGAGACATACCACATGGGCTTTCACAGAGTAAAGGTTTTCAGTTTTGATGAGGTATAATTTATCAATTTTTAATTGGAAGACTTGACATAGTAAAGATGTCAATGCTCTCTTAATTGATATAGAGTTAATATTCCTATCAAAATTCAAGTACGGAGTTCTATAGTGAGATTTTTCTAAAATCTGTAGGGAAAGGAACAGGCCCTAGAACATCCAAAATAATCCTGATAAAAAAGAATAAAGAGGGAGGACTCACTCTACCCAATATTAAGATTTACTATATAGGTACAGTAATCAAGACAGAATGGTTACTGGTGGAGAGATAGATGCATAGATCAATGAAATAAAATAAATAACAGATACACAGCTCCCACACAGGCACAACCAACTTACCTTTTGACAAGGTGCAAATGCAATTCATTAGAGGAAGAATTTCCTTTTCAAGAAATGATGTGGGAGCAAGTGGTATAAGCAAAAAAAAAAAAAAAAACGAACCTTGCCCTAAATCCCACACCTTATGCAACTATTAATCTAAATGGATAATGTACTTAAGTGTAAAATGTAAAACTATAAAACTTCTATATAAAAAGCAATGGAGGAAATCTTTGGGGTCTAATACTAGAAAAGGGTTTTTCGACTTGACTCCAGAAGCATGATCCATAAAAGGAAAAATTGATGAATTGTACCTCATCAAAACTGAAAACCTTTACTCTGTGAAAGCCCATATAAGAGGATGAAATAAAAGTCTACAGACTGGAAGGAAATATTTGCAAACCACATATCTGACAAAAGGCTGTCATGTGGAATATAAAGGACTCTGAAAACCCAACAGCAAAACCACAAACAATCTAATTAGAAAATGGGCAAAATGCTTGAAGAGACATTTCAACAAAGAGAATATACAGATGGCAAATAAACATGAAAAAACATTCAACACCATTAGTCACAAAAATGCAAATTAATACCAAAATGAGATATCATTACACACCTATCAGAATGGCTAAAATAAAAAATAAGGATATATAGCACCAAATACTTGTGAGAATGTAGACACTGAATCACCTGCATTGCTGGTGGGAATGTAAAATGGTACAGGCACTGTGGAAAATAGATTGGTTGCTTCTTATACAACTAAATATGCAACTACCATATGACTCAGCAATTGTATTGTTGGGAACAACCAAAGTTATGAAAATATGGTCACACAAAAACTTGTACATAAATGATTATAGCAGCTTAATTTGTAATAGTTGGAAATTGGAATCAGCCCAGATGCCCTTCAAGGAGTGAGTAGTTAAACTGTGGTATGTACACACTCAGCAATAAAAAGGAACAAACTATTGTTACATACAACAACTTGGAGAAATCTCTGAGAAATCATGCAGCATATAAAAAGCCAATCACAAAAGGTTATATATTGCACTATACTATATTAACTTACTGTACTGTACTAAAACATTTTATTTTAAATTAACAAATAATAATTGTATGTATTTATGGGGTATCCATGCCAGTATCCTGATGGTGATATTATATTATACATTTGCAAATTGCTATCATTGTTAGAAACTGGGCAAAGTATACAAGGGATAGCTCCACATTATATTTTACAAATGCATGTGCATGTACAATTATCTCAAGAATTTCAAAAAAATTTTCAAAGTCCTGAAACATACACTTCATCAAAGAGCATATAAAGATGACAAATAAGCACATGAGAAGGCATTTGCCATCTTTAGCTATTAGAGAAACATAGATTAAAATGATGATATCACTACATACCTATTACAATGACTAAAAAAAATACAATATCAACTGATTGCAAAATTGTGAAGCAACTGGAATTCTCATACATTACTAGTGGGAATGAAAAATGGTAAACCACTCTGGAAAACAGCTTGGCAATTTCTTATAAAGTGAAACATACATTTACCTTGTGATCTAGAAATCCTATTCCTTGATATTTACTCTAAAGAAATACAAAGTTATGTTCATACAGAAACCAGTATATGAATGTATAGTGCAGCTCTATTATTAATTGCTCCAAACTGTAAACAACCCATACATTCTTCAAAGGGTGAATAGACAAACTGCGGTATATGCATACAATGGAATACTACTCAGCAACGAAAAGGAATAAATTAGTGATACATGGAACAATATCAATGAATTATGTCAAAGGCATTAGGTTTAGTGAATGAAACAAGTCTGTAAAGGTTATATACTTTGTGACTCTATGTGTAACACTTTCTGGAAAGACAAAACAGATCAGTGGTAGCCAGACGTTGGGAGGGGGGAAGAGGGTGTGACGATAAAGGAATAGAATGAGGTCATTTTGAAGGGGTGATGAAACTTCTTTGTATCACAATTATGATGGTAGATAAATGAACCTATACACATGTTAAATCTCATAAAAGTATATGCCAAAAGGGTGAAAGGGAGTGAAAAAAATTACATGGAACATTCAGTAACCAATAGCCCTTCTCAGCAATTTGTACTCAATCCTTCCGATCCCTCAGTGTGGTTACCCAGAGACTTGAAGGCTCAGTGCCTTGTTGCCTATATGTTTTGTCTTGATATCAACTGTCTATTCTGCCTGCCAAGGCTGTTTGAGAACAGAGAAATTAGAGATGAGGTTTCAGTTGCCTTTCCAAAATTCTACTTCTTTTCTCCACATGTGACATACAAAAAATTATATGATACTCCTTTTAAGTAGTGCAAGCCCCATTTTTCATGACTTTCTCTTCTTATCTAAAACTTGTACATTTCCACTGAATGTTTCTTAGTTTCTTTCTCATGTAAGCAATTTGCCTTCTTAAATGGAATTTTATGCCCCTTGAATTTCACAGAATGATTCTAATTAGAGAACTTTTACTATTAGAAAAAACTTATTGTTACAAGTAGTGACTTAAAGTCATATTTTTAGGTAACCAAAATAATTCTTAAAATTGTTTTTTTCCTGAAGAGGTTGAATCCATAAACACAATGAGATTCTTTTTGTCTGCAATTTAGACAAATTTTATTGAAAGACCAGTGTGGTTATTTGTTTCCTACTTTCAAACCATTGGCTTGTTTAAGGTAGTTTGATGTTGAATACATTCATTGAAACAAATTTGCAAAGTAGGAATTGTCGAGGATTTAGGAGTGTTACCAAAAGCATACCAATTTGTTGAAAACAACATCAGAATTAAAGGATTCTCTTTCCCCCCCAGTCTTCTATTTCAGCCCTGAAATGGGAGTATAATTGGAATAGTTTGCACCCTCATAACTGTAAAGTGCTGTTATGTGTGTACCTGCCATTCACTGGACACTAAAGAACATTTTATTGAGCCAAAGAAGTACAGGGTTCACTGAGATTCTCAGTTAAAAGTGCCATTTTACCTCCTCACATCACTGTCAAATGCCATCACTGCCTTTTAAAACTCCATGCACTTAACAAAACCTTCATGGATTAATTGCCTGAGTAAACAAGATTTCCCATTACCGTGTCCAAACATGAAATGTACCTCGACTTTCCACTCACTAATTCCTATATAAATTCAGTAACTCCTTACTTCCACATAATGCAAACACCTAAACATTATGTTTATTCATTCAGGTAAATGTTTATTATTCAATTATCGGTGTATCATGAACATATTCAGTCTATCGTAGTGGTGCATTGAAAGAAATTAACCATATTCCAGAGGAAGTTATGATCTGCTTCTCTCTGCGAAGCTTGGCTGCATTTATAAATTAATACTTAATAAATGCTTTCAATGACTGATGATAAGAATGACTTTACATAACTTAAGAGGCAAATAGATTTTATCTACATTTTATGGCTGTGAAAAGAGATACAGAGAAATTAAGAAATTCTATTTCCAATAATACAGTGGGTCATTATGAGATCTGAATATAACAACACTATCCATATTTGTAATCTTTAATACATTTATGATTCTGATAGAATAAAGCCCTCAGTATTGCTTTGATTATTCCAATGCCACAGTAGTTTCAGGACAGTAGTTGGTTTTAGGGAAGGACTAGCATCAGGAAATGATAAAGGTCTTTGAAATAAGGTTTACATGATTTCTGAATGCAATCTTACCTTTCTAGAAATAAAAATAAACAGTTGTGGGAAACCAACTGCAATAGATTCTGATCAAACTTGGCATTTACTTCAAAATAGATATTCTGTCCACAAACACCAACACCTAACTTGTGTGTTGAATGGAGCATATTGGAAAGCTTTCTATGTGCAAGATATTTCCAAAACAAAAAGCAAGTAAGGGAATGAAAACAAATCCGTCATAATTTGAAAACTTGTGGCCATATGTGAACTGAAGTGTTTCTGACACTTAGGGATACATTTTTCATTTAGAAGCAAGTGTCCAGCTCTGCATATTGGAGATGCACAGAACAAGAAGCAGGCAGATTTAATAATTTTATCACATTTACTATGAAACATTTGCAATATTGGCCATTATGTTTTCATTTGATTTTCTTCTCTGAACCTCTCTTACCTCAGTAAACACAGGTTTTATAATAATGGAGCATGTTTTTCTCAGCTGTCTTTCAAGCCTAGGAGAGTAGCCATGCACCCACATATTACTCATTGTTTCAAGCTCTCATAATTCAGGACAGCAAATTTCTCTTTATTCTCTAGAACTAATTGCAGGTTTAGAGCACAGGAAACCCTCTGGGCTGCTACCATTTCTGAAAAGACAACTAAGGCAATGATCACCTAGTAAGCAAGTTTAAATAAATCACTTTGCTTTGCTTTTTGATTTTGAAAGATTATCATATCTTCATGAAGGAAGATTGATTGAAGGAAATGACGGAGACAGGCTCTTTATTCATTAAATGCAAGGGTCTCCGAAGGGTTTAATCTTTAACTTGTATTTGAGGAGTGTTAACAGGGAAAACATCTTTCATATTCAGGCTATAACAGTGATTACTATAATATAAATGTGATTTTTGTGTTTTCTCTATAATGCCAGATATTGATTCCTAAGCTTTTAAAGAAATCTTAAAAAAAAAATCTCATCCCTTAGAGGGCTCATAGTTTCAGCCTAATAATTTGACATATATTTCTTTCATCCTATTCTATTTCAAATAAGATTATGAAAATAAACAGATGCCTTAAATGCACTTTCTCTGACTTTGCCCCCCCCCAAAAAAAAGTCAGACTCTGAAGTGAGGACATAGGTGCAAATTCTTTATTTGCACATAGAAAACAAAAAACAGGTGAACATAGAAAACAGAGTGAGAAAGTGAGTTAATGATAAAAGAAAAAAGGAAAGCTAATGAAGTGAGTGATCATGAGCAGGTTACCACTGTGGGCAAGGGGAGCTTAATTTTGCTAGAGAACCTCTGATATACCACATGGAACAGACCTCCCAAGGATGGAGGTGGAGGTTGGTGGGTGGAATATTTGTTCACAGATTCCATCCCTCATTGGTTGGGTTTGTCTCAGGTGGCATGAATTCCCTGTGCCTGTATGTAACAGCCCAAAATTCCATGCTGGAAGAAGACAGACATGTAAACTAAAAATAAAATCCTAAGCCACTCTCTAATTGAATGTACCATCTTTTGGCCAATAGGATCCCAGAAAAACCTTAAAACTGAGTTCCTGACCATAAAGGAAAGGGAAGTTGGACAAACATCCTTATACTCCTTCCCTTTTAAAGTTTATACACTACAACTGACCAGCATTAACTTTAAAATAGAGACCATAAGACTGACAAAACAGAATCTTTGTGGCAATGAGATACTAAATTACAAACAGGATCTAAGGTGATGCAAGGCAAAGGTTAAGTCGTGCTTCCAGGCCATCTAGTTTGCTTAACAGATTGCTTCAAGTTGGTATATTATGGCTTATCTATGATTAGCAGACTACCTTATCTTAAAACATTCCTTTCTACTGATTTCAAGCCTTTAGACAAAGCTTTATTTCTTTAACCAATTACAAATAGAAAAACCTCTGAATCTACCTGTAATCCCCCACTTTGAGATTTCCCACCTTTTTGGGCCAAACCAATGTATACCTTCTATGTATTGATTTATGAGTTTTGCATACAATTCCATGAAATGTATAAAACCAAGCTATAACCAAGCTGGCTCGCGCACATTTTCTCAGGATCTCTTGAGACTATTTTCCCTGGGCCATAGTTACTCATATTGGCTCTGAATTAACCTCTTTAAATTATTTTATAGAGTCTGGGTATTTTTTTTATTAATAGACAGATGCTTGAGTTGAGAAACTAATAGGTGCTGATAATTGTCTTTATTTGCACCTGCAGGTGAACTTATGTTGGCCAAAGAAATATGGGACAAGGCAACAACAGTGTCTGCTCCTTGCTTTATTCTGCATCTGGAGGGGGCTTAGTAGCGTTATTGATAATGGGAGGGGGTAATATAAATATGTATGTCAAGTCATTAAACCTGAGCTATAAAGAAGCTGGCCCTTGATAAATAAACTCTGGTCTTATTACAAAGCATTAAAATTTACAGAAGTTGCTATTTGACCAGTATTTTATCTTTACTGATGGAGTTCCATTTGAGTCAGGATTCATGGTAAGCACTATATCTGGATTGACGGTAAGTACAACTTTGACTATCCTTCCTCCAAATGCCTCTCCTTTCCTTGTTGGCCAATACTTAGCCATATTGCTAATATTTACTATTTAGAAAGAGGAAGGTACTTACTAGAGGAACTTTGGTCCTTGCCTGATTGATTCTTCAGGTTGGAACTTTTGCATTATGCCTTAGTTATATTAAGTGACACACCAAGAAAAAGTGCTAAGAAATCCACTATTGCACTTAATGTAGGTGTGATCTGAAGAAACATGTCACACACACATTGCTCAATACTCCTACTTAGAGACCTATATGGGGAAAATAAAAGCTTTTTTTCCTGACCCCAAGTATCTGATATCTTTTCTTTTATTTTTTTATTTTTTTTATTTCAACATATCACAGGGGTAAAAATGTTTAGCTTACATATATTTCCTTTGTCCCAACTGAATCAGACATTGATGCATGTTCATGCCCCAAACACTGTGCACTGCACCCATTAGGTGTGTATATACTCATTCCCCTCCTCCCCGCTCCCACCTGCTCAACACCCAATGAATGTTATTACTATATGTGCACATAAGCATTGATCAGTTAATGCAAATTTGATGGTAAGTACATGTGGTGCTCGATTTTCCATTCTTGTGATACTTCACTTAGTATAATGGGCTCCAGTTCTATCCAGGATAATACCAGAAGTGCTAGATCACCATTGTTTTTTGAGGTGGAGTAGTACTCCATGGTATACATATACCACATTTTATTAATCCACTCATGAATTGATGGACACTTAGGTTGTTTCCACATCTTTGCAATTGTGAATTGTTCTGCTATAAACATTCTAGTGCACATGTCATTTTTATAGAATGTCTTTTGTTCCTTTGGGTAGATGCCCAGTAATGGGATTGCTGGATCAAATTGTAGTTCTACTTTTAGCTCTTTGAGGTAGCTCCAACATACTTTTCACAGAGGTTGTACTAGTTTGCAGAAAAACAAGCAGTGTATGAGTGTCCCTATCTATCCACATCCACACCAACAGTTATTGTTTGGGACTGTTTGATAAAGGCCATTCTGACTAGAGTTTGGTGATATCACATAGTGGTTTTGATTTGCATTTCCCTGATGATTAGGGATTTTGAACATTTTTTCATATGTTTGTTGGCCATTATTCTGTCTTCTTTTGAAAAGTTTCTGTTCATGTCCTTTGCCCATGTTTTAATGGGGTTGTTTGATTTTTCTCTTGCTGATTTTCCTGACTTCTATATAGATTCTTGTTATTAGTCCTTTATCAGATATGTAGCATGCAAATATTTTCTCCCATTCTGTGGGTTGTCTGTTAGCTCTCTTCACAGTTTCCTTGGCTGTGCAGAAGATTTTTAATTTGAGAAGGTCCCATCTATTTATGTTTGTTATTGCTGTGATTGCCTTTGGGGTCTTCCTGATAAATTCTTTCCCTAGGCCAATGTCTATAAGAGTTTTTCCAACATTTTCTTATAGAATTCTTATAGTTTCATGCCTTAGGTTTCAGTCTATTATCAACGATGAATTTAATTTTTGTGAGAGGTGAGAGGTGCAGATCCTGTCTGTCTTCTACTTGTGGCTATCCAATACTCCCAGCACTATTTATTGAATAAGGATTCTTTTCCCCAGTGTATGTTTTTGTCTGCTTTGTCAAAGATTAGATGGCTATTTGAGGATTGTTTTATATCTGCAGTCTCAGTTCTGTCCCATTGGTCTATGTCTCTGTTCTTGTGCTAATGACATGCTGTTTGAGTTACTATAGCCTTTTACTATAGCTTGAAGTCTGATAAACTGATGCCTCACAATTTGTTCTTTTTGCTTAAGATTGCTTTCAATATATGGGGTCTTCTCTGGTTCCAAACGAAACCTGGAATTATTTTTTCTACATCTGCGAAAAATGATGTTGGTATTTTAATGGGCATTGCATTGAATATGTAGAACATTTTGGGAATTATAGACATTTTAACAATGTTGAATCTGCCAACCCATGAGCATGGTATGCTTTTCCACCTGTATGCATCCTCTGCTATTTCCTTCCTAAGTGTTTTGTAATTTTCCCTGTAGAGGTCTTTCAACTCCTTAGTTAAATATATTCCTGGGTATTTTATTTTCTTTGCTGCTGTTGTGAAGGTATAGAGTCTTAGATTTGATTCTCAGTTTGACTGTTGTTGGCATATAGGAATGCTACTGATTTCTGTACATTGATTTTGTGATCTGAGATGTTCCTGAATTTGTTTATGAATTCCAGTATCCTCATGGCAGAATCTTTGGAGTTTTCTAGATATAAGATTATATCATCAGCAAAGAGTGATAGTTTGACCTCTTCTGCCCCATTTGGATGCCCTTGATTTCCTTCTCTTTTCTCATTGCTCTGGCTAGGACTTCCAGTACTGTGTGGATTAGAAGTGGTGATAGAGGGCAACCTTGTCTTGTTTCAGTTCTAAGCGGGAGTGCTTTCAATTTTTCCCTATTCAGTATGATGTTGGCTGTAGGTTTGTCATATATGGATTTTTATCATTTTCAGGTAAATCCCATCTATGCCTATTTTGCTAAGCATTCTTATCATAAAACGCTGATGAATTTTGTCAAATGATTTTTTGTGTCTATTGAGAGGATTATATGGCCTTTGTTTTTATTTCTATTTATATGATGAATTGTAATTATAGATTTGTGTATGTTGAACCATCCCTGCATCTCTGAGATGAAGCCAACTTGGTCATGATGAATTATTTTTTTTGATAAGCACCTGAATTCTTTTTGCTAGAATTTTGATGAGAATTTTTACATCTATATTCATAAGAGATATTGTTCTGTAGTTTTCTTTTGTTGTTGTGTCCTTTCCTGGTTTGAGTATCAGGCTGATGTTGGCTTCCAAAAATGTGTTGGGGAGGATTACTTCCTTCTCGATTTTGTGGAATAATTTCTGTAGAGTGGGCACCAGATCTTCTTTGTAGGTCTGGTAAAATTTGGATGTGAAACTACCTGGTCCAGGACTTTTTTTTAGGACGGTTTTTTTATTGCTGCTTCAATTTTTGTACTTGATATTGGTCTGTTCAGGAATTCTATTTCTTCCTGATTGAGCCTAGGGAGGCTGTGTGTCTCTAACAATTTGTCCATTTCCTCCACCTTTTTAAGTTTATGTGCATAGAGATTTTTATAGTATTCATAGATGATATTTTGTGTTTTCATGATATCAGTTGTAATTGCTCCTTTTTCATTCCTGATTGAGCTTATTAGAGTCCTTTGTTTTCTGCTTCTCATTAATCTAGCAAGAGGCATGTCAATTTTGTTTATTTCTTCAAACAACACACTTTTTGTTTTATTGATCTTTCATATAGTTTTTTTGTTATCAATTTCATTTAGTTCTGCTCTGATCGTTGTTATTTCTTTTCTTCTGCAGAGCTTCAGGTTCGTTTGCTCATCTGGTCCCAGATCTTTGAGACAAGTCATTAGATTGTTGATTTGTGATCTTTCTGTCTTTTAGATGTAGGCATTTATGGACATAAATTTTCCTCCCAGGATTGCTTTAGCTGTGTCCCACAGATTGTGTTAACTTGTGTCTCCTTTATCATTTAGTTCAAAGAATCTTTGGAATCCATCTTAATTTTCTCCTTAACACAATAATCATTCAGCAGAAGGTTGTTTAGTTTCCATGATTTTGTGTAGAGTTGAGAGTTTCTCTTGGAGTTGATTTATAATTTTATTCTGCTGTGGTCTGAGAAGATGAATGGTATAATTTTTACTTTTGTAATTGGTTGAGACATGTTTTGTGGCCTAGGATATGGTAACTCTTAGAGAATGTCCCATGAGCTGATGAGAAAAACATATATATTCAGTGGGTTTGGTGTAGAATGTTCTGTAAATATCAGCCAGGCCCATTTGTTTTAGATTTCTGTTTAAGTCCATTGTTTCTTTGTTTATTTTCTGTTTGGAGGATCTGTCCTGTCAGGGGGTGTTGAAGTCTCTATCTATTATGGTGTTGCTGTTTATCATTTTGCTTAGATCAAGTTTTGGGGGAGAATTGAGGCAGGGCTGCAAGGATATCAGCTGCTTCTCCCCATGAAGCCAGATCCCTTAGATAGGGGTTGCCACAGAGGATAAGAAAATTGATAGGAAATAGAGAGCATAAAAGAATACACAGAGACTAAGGTAAAGTTTATAGTTTTATATAAAAAGATCAGAATGATAACAGCAGGGTACTTAGGAGACTGGCTTATCCCTGTGAATGTCCAGCAATATGGTTAGATTCACACACGTGTTTATAATCACAGATATCAATTACCAGTTGTCAGGGTAACATATTTACATATCAGGTAATGCAGTTGCTAGGGGAGACAGGTAGTGGGTTGGGGTCAAAATCCTCTCAAAGGGCTTCTAATCTATCTAGGAGAACAAACAGGTACAAAGTCTTTCAGGGACTAATTTCTAAGTTCTAAGAGGTAGTTGTCAATTAACAAAGGTATAACAAAAGAGATACAGTGACCCTACATTTCTTTGATCTAGTTATTGTGGACTTAAAAGTAGACAGTCAGGAGAAAGCAGGAAACTCATCTTTATAAAACAGGTTGTTTATAACACAGGAACATGTCTGTGGGCAAAGGGCACTCATTGTCTCCAGTTCCCATCCTGTGAGCCATATTTGCCTTGCCTTGTCTTTCAAGGAAACAGGGAAGCTCACAGATCTTGAGATACTGGGAAGCCTTCCTGGAATACATCCCTACCAGAGCTTTGAGTGCCCTCCATTGAGAGCAGCCTCTGATAAGTGAACCATTGAGTTCACACTTTCCTTCAGGGCAAAACCCTCCAAATCCCTGTTTCTGTCTTTAATATAGTAATATAGAGTGATACAATAAAGTAATGGTCTTATGAGCTACATCTCATTAATTCCTCAATCATATTTTCCCAACATCGAGTAGGATTTGTTTTATGAATCTGGGTGTACTTGAGTTAGGGGCATAAATATTTAGAATTATTATGTCTTCTTGTTGAACTCTAGCCTTCACCATTATATAGTGACCCTCTTTGTCTTTCATTACTTTTGTTGATTTAAAGATTAAGTTATCTGAAATCAGAACTGCCATGCCAGCTTTCTTTTGGCTTCTGTTTGCTTGAAATATTGTTTTCCATCCTTTCACCTTGAATCTGAATGCATCCTTGTGGGTTAGATTTGTTTCCTGAAAATAGCAGATTCTTGGCTTGTTTATATTTATGCATTTGGCCAGCTTATGTCTCTTTAGTGAACAGTTCAAGCCATTCACATTTATTTAAAGAATTGATAAGTGGGACAGATTTCTGTTCATCCTGTTGAGTTGAACTTTGTTGCTTTGTTTTCTCTCTTGAGACCGTGTAGTATCTAGCCTTTGATCTTTAGCTTTTGGATGATTTTACACTGTTGATTGTCTGTTGTGCTGATCTGTGTGTAATGCTGTTATGAGTACTTCCTGGAGGGTAGACCTTATCTTGATTAATTCCCTCAGTCTTTGATTGTCTGAGAAGGTTTTTATTTCGTCTTCATATAAAAAACTTAGTTTTCCAGGATAGAAAATTCTAGGTTGGGCACTATTCTGTTTCAGAAGACTGAGAATGGGGCCCTACTCTCTTCTGGCTTGTAAGGTCTCAGTTGAGATATCTGCAGTTATTATGATGGGTTTGCCTTTGTATGTTATGGCTGCTTTTGCCTTGTTGCTGATACGAGGGCATCTTTTGTGTTTATTTTGGTCAGTCTGATGACCATGTGTCATGGTGTCTTCCTGTTTACAATGAGTCTCCCAGAAGTCCTTTGAGTTTCTTGTACCTGGATATCTAGATTTCTAGCAAGGCCTAGGAAATTCTCCTCCATTATATCCTCTAATAGTTTATACCACCCTTGTGTATTTTCATCTTCATCCTCATGGATGTCTGTGGTTCTTATATTAGGCCTTTTCATATAATCCAACATTTCTTGTAGGCTTTGCTCTTTTCTCTTATTGCTATGCTCTATCTCTGCGACTGACTTGTTTAATTAAAAGGTGTCACTCTTCAATCGCTGAGTTTCTTCCTTCTGTTTGCTCTACCCTATTCTTAAGGCTTTCCACTGTGCTTTGTAATTCCTTGAATAAATTCTTCATTTCCAGAATTCTCTTTGATTTTTCTTTAATATTTTAATTTCTTTAGTCAATTTTTCTTCCAAATCCTGGATTTTGTGTTTGTGTGTGTGATTTCTCTGTGTTGGGTATTCATTTTCTCTTGCATATCATTCAGTTTTCTTATAATCCATGTTCAAAATTCTTCTGTCATTTCAGTGTTCTGATTTTGGTTGGTATCTTTGCTAGAGAGCTGGTGTTCCCTTTTGGGGGTGTCTTTTCACTTTGATTCTTCATACATCCAGAGTTCTTTCACTGATTCCTTCCCACCTGGAGCAGCTGTTGCTTCTTACCTTTGGATTTTTGTTTAGATAATGACACACTCTGTTTAGTTTCTGAGCCATTAGGTGGTGCTTGTGGGTGAGAATTGACCACCCCCTGTATAAGTCAGTAAATGCAATAAAAGGGCATGCACATTGACCTCCCTGTCAGTAGGTGGTGTTTGCCAGGAGGAGCAATCTGAAATGTTGTTTTGGGGTCCTGTAACCAGGTCTAGTTACTCTGGAGAAGCACGCTAGTGTCTCAGGTGGTGGGTGAGGCCCTGAGACTTCCAGGTGTGTCTTTATTCTCCACCTCAGCATAGGTGGGTTGGGGTATGAGGCTGGGCTGGGTTGGGGGAGCCTGCCCTCAAGCTCCAAAAATGCTTTTAGCTGAGGTCAAAGGTCTGTTCTCTGCCTCTGGGCAAAGCTACCAGGGAGGGGCTGAAGTGGCCCCACTCAACTACAAAGTATGTGTGTGGAGGTGGGGCTGTCTGAGACCTGCAGTCTGGCAGTCTGGAGCAGGCCTTGCTACTTTCCACCCTCCTCTATTCCATGGTTTCTCCCTAGCCTTTGCCAGCAGGCAGGACCTCAAGCCAACCGAGCTCCCCCATGATTGTTATGCAGGCTGGAAGGTTCCCTGCCCAGGAGCACATCCTGAGCTGGGAGCACAGCCCTTCCATGGGAACAGGGGTGTTCCTTGAGCACACTGCAGCTCGGACCCACTCTGATCTGCACCTGAAGGCACACACACCTAAGTAGACTATTTCACAAATATCCCTTCTGTGGCCCGGGCAATGTGATTGAGACCTGGGTGTATGTGATCTGGCCTGTAGGCCTGTCTCCCAGGCCCTAGAGATCAATCCCTGCCCCTGCCAGGGAGAAGCGTGCCAGTCTCAATTCTCCCACGGGGTGCCCAAGCTGGATCAATGTCTCTCCAAATCAGGGTTTGTCTTGCTCTGCTGGAGTCACCAGGCAAGCAGCACCAGGGAGGGCTGCACCCCTCAGTCCAATTCAGGGCCCCAAAAGGAAAGGTCCCATTCCTTGTGGATGCCTCCAGGTGGTAGCTAAATTGTCTCTCTCAGCAGCCATGGGTAGGGGAGGGGAATGGGAGAATGAAGCAATATGATACATGCAATCAGCTCAGTTCTGTGGGGCAGGAGGTGTCCCAAGGGAGCTGGGAGCCCAGTGCCCTGTCTGCAAGAGGCTCTCTGCTCATTGGCAGCATCAGTCTCTGAGCTGGTGTTGACAGGTCTCTCCAGCAGCTCGGGAGCCCACCAGCAGTCCGAGATGCAAGGGAGGGGAATTTTAATCAGTCCCCCTACCCTGGGCACCAGTCTCCAAGCCTCTGGGGTCTTAATCCCCACCAATGCCTTTCTCCTTCCAGTTCTGCTTTGCAACCTCTTCCCATGGAGTCTCCTGTAGTTTCAGGCACCCTTCATTCTGACCCTCATCCAATCTATGTTTGTCTGCCTGTTTGTTTTTTTCACTTTCATTTAAATCTCTCCTTCTTTCAGAGACACTCTGCCTGGAAGTGTTTCTCATCCACCATCTTGCCTCTCTCCAGTATGTGGTATCTTTTCCAACACCAATTGTCAGTTCTCTGATGTCAACTCGATGTCCAACATTTCAATCCAATTCTGACACTATCTAAAGTTAGTGCAGACCCCACAAGTTAAAGGCTCAGTCCCAAAAGTATGTCCTCAATTCAAATGTCACATATACAATTTTTCCACCCATACTTCTGATTGAAGAGCTATAAATTCAAGGTTTCCCACAACCCCATCTTCAGGTTCAGTAATTCACTAGAATGACTCATGGAAGTCAGAAAAGTGCTTTACTTACTATTAACACTTTCTTATAAAGTATACAATTCAGGAACAGCCAAATGGAAGGGATGCATAGAGCAAGGTATGGGGTTGGAGGGCACTGAGCTTCCATACCCTCTCTGGGCACACCACCTTCCCAGCACATCACCAACTCAGAAGCTCCCTGGACGCTGTCATTCAGGGATTTTATGGAGGTTTCATTATGTAGGCATGAATCACTGGTCATTGGTGATTGAACTCAATCTCCTGTCCCTCTCCCTTCTCCAAAGGGAAGGTGGTGAAGAGGGGGCTGAAAGTTCCAACCCTCTAATTAAGCCTTGATATTTCTGGTGAACTTTAGCATACAAAATACATGCATCACTCAGGATATTTAAAGGGTTTTAGGAGCTCTGTTCTGGGAACCAGGTACAATGACCAAATATTTATTTTATATTATATAACAATACCTTAATACCGGGTAAAATGTTGATGCCTCAGGGTAATTGGAATCACCCCATCCATGGACAAGGCAAACTGAAACTGAGGACATTGTCATTTTTGCTTTGGTCATTAAGAATCTTGGGGTCAAATTTTTAGATCATACAGACTACTTACTTATATTCTAAACCATCATCTTCTCCATAATTTTAATTTTTAAGAAATATTCATTAGCCAATCACAAATACAGTCTTATAATAATAAATTTATACAGTGAGAGTTGTAGAGAATTCAATGTGAAATTTCCGTTTACTGTGCCCCTAACACTGAACATAGTCTTTCCTACCTAAAAGTAATCAAACTTAATATTTGGAAATATATCTTTTCAGTCATTATATATACATATGCATATATATATATGTATACATTTAGATATATGATTATGAATAGGAATAGGATAATGCTATTAATGGTCACACATATGTGCATATAGGTATATATATTTCTGTATTTTGAATTTGTTTACATAAAGACATATTAGATACTATTCCTTGTCAACACATATAGAATTCTCAATCTTTTTATCATTACATAGTATACCAAAATAAGGGTTTCTCATAATGTAACTAACCATCTCTCTCGTTATGGGTATTTCAGTTGTTTCTAAGTATTTATTAATACAAATGATTTTGTAGTTCTGCATGAGGCAGGCATGAAGTTAAACATTTGAAGTTGATATCTGACCTGTTTCTCAGAACTTTTTGAGAACCTTTGAAATATCTAGAAAATTAGAGTCTCGTCTCTATAATTTAGAATCCAGGCAACTCACCTCCACAAGTTTCTTTCAGCTAGGGCACAATCATATGACTTAGAAATATTCCTACTAAAGTTTGATTTGGTGAAGGGCCACTTCCATACTTAATCCACTTTTCTACAGAAGGTCACAGCAGAAGCATCTGGGTCTCAAGTGAGATAGTAACAGGAAAGTTGAGTACCTGATACAACAGTGACTTTGAGGCTAACAGCACGAGCTACTTCAGTCAAGTCTAGTAGATAGCAGCTGTTCAAGCTGCAGCATCCAGGGTTTGGTAACAGCAGGGAAAACAGCTGTGTTTTCTTCATTATCTAATTCTGTAGGTTGGTTTCTGGCATTGGTCATGGAAACTTAGCCTAAGACACTCTCAACAATTCTATGAGTTATCCAGTACCCTTTATTAAAATTCCCTTTTTGGCTAATCCGCCAGTCAGCTTCCACTATAAACATCTAAGAATCTGGAAAGATACAGAAATTGGAACCAGAAGTTGTAGACAACAGAAGCCCTGGGAAATTGGGAAGTTTTGTGATTGGTTGTCTGATGTGGATGCCATGGATACATGCTACTCAGCTCTCCTTCAAGAAAACCTGCTGTGTGAGCCCTGAGCAAAGTGACTGACAGCTTCCAGCTGTTGTTCCTCCCAATGCCTGAGCATGGCAGAGGTACTAGGGTCAGTCCCTTCCTGGCTCAGCATGGGATTCCTCTGAGGAGCAACTTTGGCTTGGGGACTTCCCAACAGCCAAGTGGAAACTTTATCAGAACTTCCCAATGGCCTGAGGCTGCTGCTACCCAATTCTTCCTTCTCTCTCTTCTTTCATATTTGCATCAAAAACTGAAGGCTCTACCTTCTCATACCTGCTCCCTCTGCCTTTACCATTCATAGGCATTTCCCCCTAAAAATCTCTTACCTCTAATCCCATTTTGGCATCTGTTTCTCAAGGGACCTGATTGACATAGGTAGTACTGAGAGTGGTCAGAAAAAGCTTGTATAAAAGTGGAGTTTGGGGACTTACCCACTCAGCACCTAGAGGTGGACACCATCCTGAGCGCCTCTGTAAGGACATGGCTAGTTCCTGATACAATGTGTCCATCTAATTGTTGATGATTTTACCTGTGATGAATCTAGGGAAATTTCCCAATGGAGAAGAATGCCCTTGCTGTTTTGATAATGCAGGCATTTGAAAGAGACAGGTGAAACAATGCCTGTAAGGACAGGAGAGTTAGGTTGATATGACTAAGTTCTATTGACATCCTGCAGAGGGATAATGGAAGACTGCAGGCTGTTAACAAATGGTTACAAATTAGCTACTGTGAGAACCAGAGTGCCTCTGTGGTAGCTTGACAAAGAAAATTTACCTCCTGCAGTGGAAGGACAAGCATAGGTGTTGACAGGAGTGGACACAGGATCTGATTGAGCTGCAGAGGTCCAGAGGTATTTAAGTTCTGAGCCAAGGCAGGCCTGTTATGTGAAATTCAAGACACTGGTAGAGAAAATCTGGGCCCTGAAACATGGAGTAGTGCCTTTGAGGATTATGGCTCTGACGACTTGTCAGGCTGTTAGACTGATAACTAAAGTTAAATCCCAGTATAACCTGGATGGGGAAATGCTAGGCCTAATAAATGAGGAAAGAGATTATGCACAGTAGGAGCTTCAAGAATTACCTAGCATGCACCAGCTGTAGCCAGAGAGTATCTATGGGATTGGATTTCAAAGATGTTTGAACGGGGCTGGAACATATAACTAGATAAGCAAAAATTAATTTACTTAGGGGCAGTTTCTCAGGACAGGGATTTAATGACCATTAATGACCTGGCAAGGACCTCAAGGGATGAGAAAGATGTGTTGCCAAGTTAGCTTTCAGAAACCTTAAGAAAGTAATGGCCACCAATGGGTGAAATGGAAATGAATATCTGAATTGCCTGACAGACAGTAGAGGAGAGAATGAAGAGACTGAGGGAAGTGGGCATACTGCAACAGACATATTACATGAGACCAAAAGACCTACCACAGGACTATGTTTCACGGGAGGGCCCATTAGGCACCCAATTCACCAACATCGTCAGGAATGAGCTGATGAGAAGAGTACCAGCATCACTGAGTTCAGTGGTAGTTATCCCCTTTGGCCAGACCTGACAGTAGGCGAAGTGGTGACAGAGTTTGGCTCATTGATAATCATGGGAATGATGGCACCTTGAAGTAACAGAGCACGTGTATGGATAGGGGAGGGTACGAATATGAAGATTTTTGTATCACACTTTAATCATCACCAGAAAGTGTTCACCACAGAAGAATGCCTGAAAAATCAAACAGACAAAATGTCTTAGCCAGCTGATGTTAAGCAGCTTCCATCACTGGCCACACCATGACTCAAGCCAAAGGTTCTCTCTGCCCATGCCTGCTCCTTCCCCCTTTATCCTTAACAGGATATGCTCCACCACCACCCAATTTCCAGCAAAATCTATCATACATCCAATTCCATCTACTGTTGGAACACCTGGCCAGTACTAAGAGATGGGACTTAGCAATTCATAGTACATAGTGGAAAACCGCCACTTAAATGATCACCTATGACCATTAAAAATAAAGTACGTAGTAAAGGCACAGCTTTGAGGGATTTAATAACTGCTTCCAAAAAAAAGCATTACAAAGGCAATGAGGAACTTGAGGATTTGTAGGAGTGGGCTTAAAATTTTAAATTCTTAGTTCAATGGAAGAACTTAAAATTATAAAATCTTTATGACAATGTTAAAGAATCTCTTTTTTTCTAGCTGCAGAGAGAAAGTAGCTGGAAACTATACTCAAAGCTTGGAAACACAGACTTGGAAATTAATATCATTTAACTCACAGCTTAACTCACATTTAACTCACAGATCTCTTGTATAACAGAAGAATGATTTGCAAAAAGCAGAATACCACGATTAGGAAAATACTATTAATATATGAGAGGATTCAGAGTACTGTATCTAGTATAGCACACCTCCCATTTTGTTGTCTTTTGACTTTGCTTATGGTATATTTTTACCATGTGAAAAGATTTTTTAAAAAATGTTTATGTGTTCAAATATATAAATCTTTTTATTTGCTGCCTTTGGATTATGAATCATAGAACTTCATATCCCGGTTATAAAGGAATTCACCCAATTTTCCTTTCAGTATTTGTGCAGTTTCTTTTATGTATTTTACACTTAAATATCTAATCCATTTGGAATTTATTTTGGTGTATGGTATAAGGTATGAACCCAGTTTTGTCTTTTTTTCCCAAATAACTATCCATTTATCTCAACCCAATTTAAGTTCCTCTTTTCCCCACTGATGCAAGATGCCACCTTTATCTCCTAAATTGCCATATGTTCTTGGGTTATTTCTGGACTGCTCTGTTCTGTTACTGTTCTATTTGTCTTTTCATGTGCCAGCACTAACACTACTTTAAATATAGACGAGCTATGTTTTAATAGCTGGTAGGATCATTCCCCTCATTGCTCTTCCTTTTCAGGGTTTCCCTAGACTATTTTTGCATGTTATTTTCCCAAATGAACTTTAGAATCAACTTATCTAGCTCTCTAAAAACAAGTAGATATTTTTATTTCTAGAGATATATACAAACCCAGATACACAGACATATAAGAAAAATGTGAACAAGACTTGATTTCTTTACATATAATATTTAATCATGTTATCCAAGGCTTTCTTTGCATTTGTTCATCTGCCTTGTATTTTTTAGGAATATTATTAATTAATATTCTCTCATGCAGATTTTGTGATTTTCAATTAAGTATACTTATACGTATTTTATCATTTTGTTGTTATTGTAAATTATGTTATCTTTTCCATTATATCATTTCTCTGGTTGCTTCTATATATGAGGATATTGATTTTTATATATCAATTTCATAGCCTACTACATTACCAACTTGTTTTTCTGTTATCGTCAGTCGTCTTGGGTTTCCAGTTATAATATCTGTCATATCATACACAAATAGAGATTGTTTTCCTTCAATAATTCAATTTTTATGCCTCTAGTTTTTCTCTTTTCTGATTTCATTTGTAATAATTTCAACAGAATGTAAAATAGCAGAGAAGGTATTGGGCATTCTTGTTTCATTCCTGACCTTTGTGAGAATGTCTCTAATATTTCTCCATTATATAATATATATATGTATATACATATGTACGTGCATGTTTTTATCACGATAAGAATATATCTACCAATTCCTATTTCATTTTCCTTTTAATGAATGGGTATTTAATTTTTTAAAAGTCTTTATAACATCTATGCTGATAATCATCATGTAAGTTTTATTTTAGGGAAGGGTCTTACCATATTACCCAGGCTGGAGTGTAGTGGCTATTCACAGGCACAATAACAGCTCATTGCAGCCTGGAACTCCTGGACTCAAGCGATCTTCCCCACTCATCCTCCCAAATAGCTGGGACTACAGGCATGCACCACAGCACTAGCTTAAGTATTTCTTTTAGTTCTACAAATACAGTGAATTGCATTAGTGGATTTCCTAACACTAAAACACTATATTTTTTTGGAATAAATCCCTTTTGGTCAGGATATAAGGTGTTTTTGTTCTTTTTAAAATATGTTTTGAATACTGTATGCTAATAGTTTATTTAGTAGTTTT
>VBSM01001483.1:6692816-6707778 GCA_008086735.1 Cheirogaleus medius | reverse complement strand
AATAACAGCAAGCAAACATATGAAAAAATGCTCATCATCTCTAATCATCAGAGATATTTAGTAGTTTTTCATTAATATTCATAAGTGAGCTTCGTATATAGCTGCATTTTGTACAATCTGTATCAGACTTACTTCATAAACAGAATTGAAAAGATTTTCATCTTCTTCTATGTTCTGAATAGTATAAGTAGCATTGGAACTATTAGGTCTTTGAGAGTTTGGTAGAGATTCCCCAGAAATTCCTGCTTTAAGCATCCAGGCCTGGTGCTTTGTTGTGGGATAGTTCTTTGATAAGTTTCTCTGTTTATTCCAAAAAAATTTGTATATTTAAACTTTCTATTTTGGTAAATTATGTTTTCCTTAAAGATCTATTTAATCTAGGTTTTCAAATTTACATGCATAAAATTTTAAAAAGTGGTCTCATGGTCAAAAGTTTCCTCTACCTCAATGCTTATTTCCTCCTCATCAATTTTTATTTTGTACATTTAGGGTTTTCCCCTTTCTTATCTTAATTAAGTTACTTAGTGATTTCTTTATTTTCTTGACATTTGCAGGACCAGAATTTTTTTTCTTTATTAGTTATACTGGTTTTCTGTTTTCTACCTCATTCATACCTCCTTTTATCTTTATTGATTCCTTCAGTCTGCTTTTTTTTTGAATTATGATGTTATTCATTTTATAGATTCCAGTTTATATGCATTTTTATATTTATTGCTCAGTACTTAAGGCTATATATGTATATTACTTATCAACCACTTTATTTCCCATATATGCTAATATATAATGTTTTTATTATCATTATATTTGAGAAATTTTACAATTGCAGCTTATATTTCCACTTTTAAAAAAGTATGATTTATAATTTTAGAATTTACAAGTGAAAGAGCCTTTTTGTTATCTGATTTTATTATCACACTGTGAAGTCTTTATATGTATCATTTCTATTTTATGAAACATATTGAAGGTTTTTGACATAATTTATGGTTTGCTTTTATGAATTTTCATGTGTGTTTGAGAAAAAGGCATGTGTCCTAACATTTGAGTATAAAGTTAAACATAAATCCATATGACCTGCCTTACTGATGTTTTCTGGCTCTTGTACATCCTTACTAATTTTTTTTGTCCACTTGACCTATCTTGGGATGAATTTAGTGTGTTAAATTCTATTATTGTTGTGTTTTTATCTATTTCTCCTTTCACACTTTGTGTGATATCAGGATTGCAACCCCTGCTTTTCTGGATTGTTTTATTTTTTTGCTATACTTTTGCATTATTTTAGTTTCAATCTTTATGAAATCACTTCGTTTTATTATGTGTGTGTGTATACAGCACATGCAAAATATCTTTTTGAGAGCCAATTTGCTAATATTTTATTTTTAAAGGTGACTTAAGCTCATTTACATTTAAATAAGTATTTATGATCTCAACTCATATTTTATATTTTCTGTAGTATTATTTTATATTTACCATGTTGCTCTATGTGGGCTCTTTTATTATTTTTTACATTGTTTAGCTATTTAGGGAATTAATATTTTTATTCATTGGTTATCATTATACTATTTCCTTTGATACTGCTGTTAGTCCTATTTTTTCCTTACTTAGGCTTCTGCTATTTATTTTGTCAGGTTTGAACAATGTCCATTGGCTACCAATTGTTACATATATATAGTCAGTGAGTTTATTCTGTTTTCCCTTTTCTCTCTTGCTCCTCTACTCCGTAATTATCATGTTATTCCTATTTTGTCAAAACATAGAGTGGGTACATTTGGACTTATGGAAGGCAGATGATAGATCATAAAGCACTTCCCAGAAACTCCCACTAGAATGGTCAAAATTAAAAAGACTGGCAATACCAAGTTTGGCAAAAATGTAGAGTAATAAGCCATCTCATACATTGCTAATGGGAATAAAAAAATCATACAACCATTTTAAAAACTGCTTGGCAGTTTCTACTAAAGCTAAATATCCTATATCTTTTAAATGGATGATTCCACAACTGGGTACATAATCAAGAAAAATGAGTGCTTATGTCCACCAGAACACATGTCCAAGGATGTTCAATGTAGAGTTATTCATAACAGCTACACACTGGAAGCAACCTATATGTCAGTCAAGTAGAACTGATAAATTGTTTTATAATCGTACAATAACTATTACACACCAATGGAAAAACATCAAACTTTTCACAAGTTCCAATATGGATCTTACAGTCAAAATGTTAAACAAAGGAAGCTAATCACAGAATAGTACACGCTGCATAATTCCACTTCTAAGAATGTCAAAAAATAGGCAAAATATACAACAATAACAGAAGTCAGAATAATGGTCACCTTTGGGGGCTATTATCTAGGAAAAAGCATGAGAGAGATCTCTGGGTTGCTAGAAATATTCTATATCTTGATATGGGGTGGTGGTTATATGGGTATCTATATGTGTAACATTTCCTTCCATTCAGCTATACATTTAAGATTTATGCACTTTATGTAGTTATACTTCAAAACCTACAAACACATGCATGTGCATACACACACACACACACACACACATACACACTCACACTTCTTCCCTGTCAGGAAATTGCAATGAGGAAGGAAGGTACATAAGGGCAAATCCTGAGGGGAAAGGAGATATTGAGGTGCGGGAAGGCACCCAGGAAGGTGACTGGAGAACTGGTGATCAGTTTTGCTTAGAGTCACTGCTGCCCACCAAACCAAGCTTCATTTCTGCTGTATCTCATTCCATGAAATATGTGTAATCTCAGGTATTGTCTGAAATGTACCAAACAAGATTGCTTTGAGCCATTGCACACCAGTGGCTTTGCCCACTATGACTGTCAGAGAAATGATAGGAAGTATGTTATTTTCTGACAGTTGGTCACTCAGAGCTGTCCCAAGTACAGAGTGTGGATAGCAGGTTGCTGCTACTTTTTTTTGGCTGGCATTGGAGGCACTGTAAATAAAAACAACACCTGTAAGGTGGCCTCTACATTATACTTTCAGGTGAAGCATGAAGGCTAGAACACTTTTATGTCTGTCTGACCAGTCCAGCTAAGGATATAAGTTTACTGAACATTGTGCTGAATTGACAACCCTTTTGTGGTCACTCTGCCTCCCCTCTCTTTACTAACATCACCTGTACACACACCAGGAAGCACTTTGCATTACCATGTGCTTTTCAAATGCATACAGTATTGCTGGAATTCACTGCCACTCACTTGCATGCAATCCTACTTAAATTTCTCAGGAACTAGGTTTTGTTAGATGAGCAGAGGAGGAGAAAAAAGTCACATAATCAATGAAATAGCTACATTCTGCTTGTTGGTTTAAGAGATGTACATGAAAGAACCTCACAAAGTAGATTGTTGAATTTTCGGTGGTGATGCTAGTTTGTTTTCATCCCTCAAAGGTCTGCTGCTCTGGTAGCTCCAATAGGCATGTACCATCTTGAGTCCTGTGCCCAACTTCTCAGAAAGGTGAAGACTAGAGAAGACTGGAAAGTTTCTTTCTCCCTGTGGTTTTGCATCTCCTTTTTAATATCTTCCACTATTTCTCCCCTTCCCGTAACTCATGCTACCACCAACACAGCTACCTGACTCATCCTGCTATCCATTACCACCCTTTTCTGTCATTTATTTATTAAGTTGAAAAACATTTGTTGAAGTTCTGGAATGTGTGCTCAGACTAGGTGTAAGAAGATGCATAAGACACAGTATCTGTTGCAAGTTGTGTTCCCCATAAAGGAAGCTCTGATGTGAAGATTAGCATACGGGAACTTTACTAGGGAGTAATTTTGAGATTAGCACCTGTGAAAGAAGAGAAGGAAGCAAGATTGGGAAGAGGGAAATGTTAGGCTGTGATGTAGTGACAAGAAAGGCCTCAGCCAAATTGATAGGGAGTTCTGAAGCTGGAATGGCCATATAGAGTTGCCCCAGCTGGGGTGAGGGAGCTGGGCCTTTATACTCCCCAATCAATCAATCGTTGTATGCAGGCTGCCCCCAGAATGGAAATGTGATCTTGGGTGAGGCACCTCTCTTCAGCCAGTGGTAATTCTGAGAAAGAAGGTGACATCTGAGCGCTGAGTGCCAGCAACACTCTCAGCAGCTGGGGTAATGTAATAGGTGCTTCAGGTCTAAAGGGCTCACCAGGACAGTACATCACAGCATTCACTGCAGTTCCTTTTCTGAAGTAGTCACTGTCTGGGTCAGGGAGATGATGGTGGTGTGTTATCCACACATATGAATGATAACCCTTTATTGTTGCCCAGTCTGATTTACCTAATGCCTCCTGAGCTGCTTTAACTTACAACACTTCTGACACCAAATGTGTGGATTTTTATCCACACCAACAACCAGTTCTCAATTCTCTAGACCCAACTGGACATCCTACATTTGAATTAAATTCTAACACCAACCACCCAGAGTTAGTGTCAGACTCCGAGGGGCAGGGAACTTGTGGCCTTGGGGCCACATGTGGCCTTCTGGATCCTTGAGTGTGGCCTTTTGATTGAATCCAAATTTTACAGAATAAATCCTGCCTTCACTTCAGATGCCAGTAGCAAGCATTGGGTGAACTTTTCCATTTGTCTATAATGGTGACATTCTGGCTCTTCACAGCTGGCTCTTTCTCATCAATCACTTTGAATGATGAAGTGGTAATCAAATGTCACCTTCTAAACAAGGTCTTCCCTAACCACTCCTCTCTCTGCCCTGCAACAATAATAACAGCTGACACTTTCTGGGAACTATGTGCCAAGCACTGCTCAGATCACCAGAAACAACCCAAATTAACAAATTTAGTCTTTACAACAACTTTGTAAGGTAGCTACTATTCCAGTTTTACAGATGAGAAAACTCTGTAAGATGGGGCACAAGCGTTTTAATTTGTCTCAGGTCTTAGCAAGAATGTCAGTGCCAGGACTGGACTTGAGGCATTCAGTCTCCAGGAGTCCATGCCCTTAACCATGACATTATGTTCCCTCTCCCAGTCACTAACATATCATCTTTTAAAATTCTCATTAGTAGCATTTATCCTTCTCACTAATTATGTTGCTTCTAGTTTTATGTGTTTATTTCTGACTTTACCAACTATTGAGTAAAATCCATGATGGCAGAGACTTCATTTAACTTGTTCATTGCCCAATGGCATGTCCCTTTTCCTGACAAATCCAATCATTGCAGAGGAACCACAATGCAACCCCTTGCTCCAATTCAGGACAACTTTGCAGGGCCACCTATCTCTGAATCTCCCCATAGGGTCAACTGCAGCTTTTATTGGGACTTTATCACAATTCAACCCTTCCCTCTGCCAAACTTGCTTATCCATTCGCGTACTGACATTGAGCTCCAGAGTACTCCCCAGTAAAATGTCAGAATACACATCTACGTCTCAGAATGTGTTTCCTAGAAAACTCCACACAATCTTCTCAAAGACTGTGAAGATATTAGATTTAGAATCTAGATATTAGAATCACCTAAGGATCATTTAAAAATTCCCAAATCCATGACTGACCCCAAACCAATTAAATCAGTATATCTGAGGGTAGGGCCTAGGCATCTATAATTTTGAAACGTTTAAGGTGATTCTAATGTGCAAAAAGGATTGAGAACCACTATTGTATATGAAAGCTGAAGAAGGAATAGGGGTCTCTATTGAATTTCTTGAAAAACTCAAAATAAATAGAAATACAATAAAGAGAATATAATTAATTTGTTCTAACCACATAGTGATGGTAAGAGGGGTGAGAGAACTGAGACTCTGCCTGGAGAAAACAACATAGAAATCTCTCTTGATTCGTGTATAACCTTTACCTGTAAAAATGGGTGAGCAGCACTATGTGTGAGTGAGCCTGGTGCTCACCAAGTGAATCAAAGCGCTGTGACTTCCAATCTTAGCATCATCATTAGGGCTGGAACATATATCTCTAATTTGACTCTAGCAGATAATGCATAGCCTGGCTCTTCCAAACCCAGTTTTTAACTGAGAGAAGAAGCCATTCTGCAGTAGACAAATAGAGTATTTTTTCCATTTTCCTCTTTCTTAAACTTTTGAGGCACCAAGGGAGCTATACAAACAACACATTTGTCAATAGTTAATATACTGGGAACCATTCCAAGATGATCTTCACTTGTAAGCACATTCTGTGCTTGAATTAGAGCTGCCTAGCACTTTGGTATGTATGGGGAATAGAAGCATGAAGGAAGGAAGTGCCACATAGACAATGCTATTTCATTTGAAGTAGATACCATTTCATGCTAAAATCAACTTCCCTGAGTCTTGTGTGTGTGTGTGTGTGTGTGTGTGTGTGTGTCTACAAGCATACTTGCATGGATATCAAAGAGGAGAAGCTAGGTTATATGGTGACAAACATCCCAAAATCTTAATGACCTAAAACAACAAAGGTTCTTATCCACATTGTATGTTCACTGTAGGTCAACAGAGAGTTCTGATCTATGTCACTCTCACTCAGTAATCTGAGATGAGGTAGTCTCTACCTCTGTGCTCACACAATTGCCGAGGAAAAAATGGAGTATATCATGAGTCATGCACTGGCTTTTAAAGGTTCTACCCAAAAGTGACACACATTCCTTCTACTCACATTTCATTGGCCTGAGTAAGTCACATGTATCCACTTAACTTCAAACAGTCAGGGAAATTCAATTCTACAATATGCCCAGGAGAATTGGAAGTATTTAGTAACTCGATGAATGATTATCACAATTCATATTGCATTGGTAATACAGAGAGTTAATACCAACAGCACTGGACTAAGAATTAGGACGTTTGGTTTCTATTTTTGTTTTATTCATAATTCATGGCTTGACAACATTGTTTCCCCAATTTAAAGTATATAAAAGGTTTGGACTAAACCAGTGTCTCCCAAATGCCTCAATGCTTGTCTATGATAAGACATTCATCAGGACCCAGATAATTGAAAAATTAAATTAAAAAGGGAAATGTAGTGATTCCATGTTTATTGTTAGATTTCATTTTATCTGTATCAAACTTTACTTTATTCATTACAGAATGTCAGTAATAACTATCATCTACTACTTCTATTAATATCTTTAATAATAATAATAGTCAAATGTATACAGGACTTTCTAGGAGCCAATAACTGTTATAAGTACCTTATATAATTAACTCATTTAATCTTTATGAAGTAGTTACTCTTAGCATTCCTATTTTATAGATGAGTCAGAACAAAATTAAATCATTTCTGAGGTCACCTTGGATGGTAACAAGCATACTCTGAATTCAAATCCAGGTAGTGTGGCTTTAGAATCCTCATTCTTCATTACTATGTCATGATACCGTAGCTTGGCAAAATCAACTTTCATAACCAAGTAATGTGTCCCCAATTCTGGGTTTTAATTTTTATTCTAAGTGCATTTACAGTCCACTCTAGACATTAATAAAAATGTTGAGAAGTCAGTATGTCCCAGAGAATCACTGGGTTATAGTACATATTATATTAAGATAGACTTGGAAATTCTGAGAAATCACAGACCCATATTTTGAAGCTTCTTACACCTTATGGAAATCAATTTAACTCTAAGCTTCCATAATATTCAGTTTATAGAAACAGTAAGAGAAACAAGCAGAACTAATTATAATTTTTATTTATTTGGGGGAGAAAATTTCAATGAAATAAGTAAATATTTGGTCCCATTCTCTTTTAAGTTAGATTTATTATAATTACCTGCACTTTCCTTTTTTCTATATTGTAGCATTTCATTTTGCCTTCTAACGTGATTGTATGCATCTTTCCCAATAGACAGTTAGCATTTTGAATACAAAGATTGTTTTATATTTTTGACTGTGCCTCCAAATGAACATTACATGGTGCCATACCCATCCTAGGCACCCAATTCAAATTTGCTTGGCTAATTGAACAAATAAATCTCTCTCTTTTGCTGTGACTCTAGCACAAGTTGAGGAAAACAAGATGGAGTCTGGACAATTTCTTTGTAAGCAAAACAGTTTAACTCTTAGGGATGACAGGGAAGAACAATAAACATTTTAGAATCCAAGGGGGCACCAAATATTGCCTAAACAGGTTCCTGACCTCTCAAGTGCCATCCCTGGGGCACGAGTATTAGCCAAGGAACTCTGCAGAGTTGGCAGAAGACTTCCCAGGCCCAGTATGAATTGATGTAGCCAGGGATTAGCACCTGAACACACCAGCAGTGATCCAGCCAGTGGAGAAAGAGCATCTGAGAAAGGGGTTTGGAAGAACAACACTTCTTAGTATGTATCCTGTTGTCCATTGAAGACAGGGCTTCTGTCCTACTTTCTGTCTGATTTGGAAATACACCCATGTCAATGTCCTTCAGCTAAGACCACGAGAAACACACCTTAGTTCAACAAGTTGTATTTATTACTCATTTCAGTGGGAGAGAACACATACCATAGGGAACCATATATAAAGTATCTCAGTAAGAAGGTGACAAAAAAAGAACTTCTTATAGAATTTGTGCTTTGTTTGGGTGATTTGGGGTAGGGTCTAAGGAAGCGAGTGTTCATTCTATGTTGGATGCTAAAAGAAAGTAGGGGAAATTCTATGATTGAGTGCTTTGTGGGTGGCATAGTGAACTTGATTTTGTCTGTGCTTAGAATTATGAAATGGCCTTGTCTTGTTTCATTTTATCATGCTCTCAGAGTAAGCTTGTCTTTGGTTGGTATTCTGTGAAATTGTACGTGTCCAACAAAAGAACAAAATAGCCTGGCCTTAAGCATCAGACTAGCTTATGAATAATATTGAGGTCTAGCTGTGAATGTCAGCTCAATTATGGGCATTAGAGACTGCTTTATTGTTTCTCACCCATTATGATAGCAGCCCTGAAAGCAAAGGTGGTGGCAAGTTGGTACTCATAACTAAGTTAAGATGTAAGAGATTGAAGAAGGTGGTTCCTGACACTGCCCTAAACATAAGTAGCTTCTGCATAGCTTTAGGTGTTCCTGGAGTTTATGGGAATCTCTTTAATAAAACCATGGCAACAACCAAAAAGCCCCAAATTCTTGTCAATATAACTGTAAAGCTGACAAGAAGCAAGAAGCACCCTTTTATGGATTACATTGTGCCTCCCTCAAAATTCCTATGTTGAAGCCCTAGTCCCCAATGTGATAGTATTTGGAAGTGGGGCCTTTGGGAGGTAATTAGAGTTAGATGAAGTCATGAGGGTGGAGCCCTCATGATGGCATTAGTGCCCTTGTTAGAAGGGACACCAGAGAGCTTGCTTGTTTTCTCTCTCAGAAGAGGTCATGTTAGCATACAACGATATGGCAGTCATCTATCAGTCAGGAGGAGAGCCTTTACCAGAACCTAACCATACTGATCTCATACTCCCTGATTCCAGAACTGTGAGAAAATAAATGTCTGTTAGTTAAGCCACCCAGTCTATGGTATTTTCTTATGGCAGCCCTAGCTGACTAAGACACATCCGTAAATACTATATCATTTAATTAAAAGGAAGAATTTAGTTTTGTCCCTATGAGTGAACCACCAGGCCCAGGTGGTAGGGTCCATAGCTTTACCTCATCAGAACTAAGATTAAGCTGCTTATGAAATGGTAATAAGTGTTATATTTAATAAATAAACCTAAGTTTTAAAAAAGTAAAGAAGCTCTTGAAAGTATTTGAATGGACTTTCTCCCTCTCTTCCTGGTTCTACAAATAGAGCTTGAGCTGCAAAAGATCCAGTATTTTGCTAGGTTTTACAGCAACTTCCCCCATGAGCTGGGTGCCTGCAGAGCACTCTTCCTATAAGACTTCCCTGGGACCAGGAGAGTCATTTTCACCACCCACATTCATCTCTCATTTCCTTTAAGTACAAAATGACTTCAAGTGACTGAGTTTAAAGCATTCCATTGTATTCTAAAACACAAAACAATCTGTTTATTTCTTAGCTCTTCAGGCAAAGTGAGCTCTTTGTGTTTTCTGACTTTACATTAACCAGCGGAGCTACTCCCATGGATCTACCATTTTGGGGATGGGCAAAAGGAATGGGGAGCCCTGGCAAACTGAAAGGAGGGAATTCCGTGGATATCTTTTAGTTCTTAATATTGGTAAGCAGGGTCTTCTAGAACTAGGTGTTGCAACTGTGGTTTGAGGATCATTTCTGCTTTTCAGCTGGACGTTGGTTTCTAAGCACCTTCCCTGAATCTTCTCTTTCATCTGCCTCCAATCTGATCATGTTCTTGATTGAGCTCACCAGGCGGCAGTCTACCAGTGGTACCTGTGTACCCACAATCCACCCCTCCTGCTTCGACACACACAGACATGCACATGCTGCACAAAGAGTCACACTCACATATCAGCCAGGAAATGCCCTCATCCCTTTTCTCTTCTAAATCTAGCAAATAGGGCCTCAACTTCCCTGCTAGAACCAGTTTGTAAACTTCAGCTCTTTATCCTCAGCTGCCCTCCCCACAGTCATGAGTTATAACAATCATTTTCACAGAATTGCTTGCCTTTTAATAACATGTGTCATAAATAAATATAATAACAGAATCACAGACTATTAGAAAAGTGATTTTTATAACCACTATAATATACCTTTATTGCCTAGCAGAGTGTTTGGCATATAGAAGGTGCTCAATAAGTACTAATTGAATGAATGAGCCCATGATTTTTATAGTTGAAGAAGCTGAGGTCCACTGATATATCAAGTTTCTTACGCTGGCAAGTTAGCATAGAGCCAGTATTCTGAACTCATAGAAACATTTTTAGTGTTCAGTGAAGGGTCTCAAATCATTGAGAGAGAAACACAAAACAGTTTTTTTCTCAATTACTGTTTCCAACTGTTCCCAAACCTCCTTTCTTAGTAAGGAGTTTATATCTTAATTTCATGCCTTTTTAGCCACTTTCAGTTATAAGAACAGCTTCGTTCAAGTTTTCATGATTCAATCCTGTTCATTTTGCAAAGTCAATGTCATATTCAGTCTAAAGCTAGTTTATTCTCCAAAGGAAAAGATAAATTTGTGTCCCTATCGGCTTGCATGGAGAAGATTCTAAGGCTCTGAGGGTCGAGGTGGTGCATAGTGTCTGCTTTTATAGCCACCTTCCACTCCATCTTCTTTGCAATAATTTGTGCAGAAAAGAGTGAGGAAATCCCAATATGCTATTACACAATGGTCTATGGTGGGGTTGCTCTCCTTTCCCTGCTTAGTTCTAATTGTTGCTCTGGCTTGTTGGGTTTGGACTCCAGGGACAGTCAGTGGCTCTTAAGCCACACTGATGAGGGCTCTCTTCTATGCTACTTCTTCCACATTCTACTGAAGTTCATGACTGCCACATGCAGTGACAGTCCCCAACAGTGATGTAGTCTTTAATCCCTTCAGTGGCTCCAAATCTGAGGCCTTTAAGAAGAGAAGGAAATTATTCTGATCACAAATAATAATATACCAAGAAGACTTTCCCTTTATGTGTTCTTAGTTGGACTTATGAGGGAGGGGAGTGACCAATTCTGCCCAACGGCACACCTCAGCAAGCCATACAGAAAGGCAGCAGCCCTCTAGCACCTGGTCGGGATGGGGAGGTGTTTCTAAAGCTAGAACATGAGGTATTTAATACCTCTATTTCTCAATCGCCACTTTCAATATTACACAGTTAATACTATCCTAATGTATTTTCAATAATAATTCCCATGTTGTGTTAGGTGTCTTGAATACACATACATATATAATATACATATAGTTTAAATATATAATGCATATATATGTTTATATATGTTATAGTATGCATATGTATACATATACATATGTATATATTCACACACATAATATGTACACATTCATCATATATATCTATGTGTGTGTGTATGTATTCATTGAGCTGGGAGTGGGAAAAGGAGAACCATAACATTTTGCTAGATTGTATGTATAATGTGAATTCATGGCTCCCTCTCTCTAGTTTTTCCTATTTATTTAGTGTGGTTTTAATTTTAAGTAGGAGGGTTCTGAGATTAATCTTAATCAAAAGAGAATGTCAGATAAAATCTTTTTAATAAGGAAAGAATTTGAGAGTATTAAAAGAGGAAGACAAAATGAAAAACTCTATATGTGGAAGCAAAAGATGATTAATGGTAGCAATGAAGGAAAATAAACACAGATAGACCTGAGTGAGATGAATGGTATGAATGACCTAATAGATGGGCTGGCTATACTAGGACTTTATGCTTATAAGCCTTCTGTACCAGATCCTAGAACTTGTGGAGGACAGAGGAAAATTAGTATTTAAATCCAATATCGTCTTATATCTCACCATAATGGCAAAAAATATGAAGTGTAACAAAACAAGTGAAGGAGAGGATGTGGATCAAGGAGAGCTCTTATACATTGCTGGTATGAGTATAAATTGAAACAACTTCTTTGGAAAATGATTGGGTATAATCTCACAAAGCTGAACATGTGTACATCTTATAGTTCAGCAACCCCATGTATAAGTATATATAACTAAGAGAAACTCTCACATATATGCTCCAGAATATATATAAGATTCTTTATAGCAACAGTGTTTGCAATGGTAAGAAACAAACAAAATCCCAAAACTCAGAACATCCCAAATGTCCACTCATAGGAGAATGAATAAACTAGATTGTGGTATATTCACAAAAGACTATCATACATTAGTAAAAATGAATTAGTTGAAATTATAGCAAATACTGATTGGCTATTCACTGAAGCTAGTCCTTCTTCCTCCCAGCATACAGCTAAACTACATTTTCCAGTCTCCTTTGTATTCATGTGTGACCATGTGTGTCAGTTTGGATCCTCTGGGAAGCCAACACAAAAATGGAATTAGAAGTACAAGAGTTTTACTGAGGATGAGCTCTGTGAACAACAAAGGACAGAGGGAACATGAGTAGGTAGGGAGAGCCTTCAGACCAGGTTGCTGGTCTGACCCCTGTGAAAGGAGAGGGTAACAAAGGAAGAGTGGATATGGAAAACTTCAGACTGCAGTGCAGCTCTGAGAAAGTTTTGGCCATCTCAATGTTATAGGTTCAGCACAAAGATTGCACTGCCCATAGATGAATTCTGCTTTGTGCAGAAATTTCCAGGCCCTAGTGTACTTTCTGTGCCCAATAATTGGCTGGGAACTGCCTGGGAAAAGCCTAACCTCAGTTCAAATGTTGTGACAGATCCTGAAGACGCTGCAGCTGGAGCCTCTCAGCTTACTGCATTCCTCTGGCACCTTCTTTATTGGAGAGAGAACTAAAAAGTACACCTCCATGGTTGTCGCACCATGTGACTGAGCTTACATAAATGGAACATGAGAGGAAATGATGTGTACGACTTCCAGATCTGACCCACAGAAATGTCCTATATGGATCCTCTATGTTTTTCCTCCCTCTGCAGATTGGGGAAAGATATATATGGCAACATAGGAAGCCATATGTTGAAGACAGCATAGGACAAAAATGGAGGAATTCTAAGTTTCTGATTTATCACTTGGATGAGAGCCACCCACTATTAGAGCATGTACATTGTAGATGTTATGCAGGAGAGAAACAAATTTCTATTGAGTTGCAGTATTGAGATTTGAGGGCTTATCTAATATGACAGATAATTATACCCTAAATCATGCTTTTAGCAACTCATTAAATCACAGATGAATCTTGGAAATCTAATTTTGAGAAAAAAAAGATCTCTGAAGATAAAATACAATAAACTAAAATTTTATAGACTCAAAAACAAGTAAGTCTAACAATATATTGCTTAAGAATCATATTTTCAGAGCCATGAAATGATTTTAAAAATTAATGATAGTGGTTAATTCTCAGGGGAGGGAGGCGGTTGGACTGAGAAGAACATATAGGTAGATGGGAAATGTATGTAGTAAGATTAATCACAACTTCTCAGATAGTAATTATATAATCCTCTTTAATATTTCTTTGTGTGGAAATACTTGTTAAAGGCAGAGGTTTCTTGTTAGATGGAGAATCCCTGCTATGATTTCTTCAGGGCTATCAAGTATGCCTATCAAAAAGCTCTTATTCCTTGGGGGAACAGTTGATGTTTATGAAGTAAATATATTTTTCTAAGGTATTAAGAAATCACCAAACTTAAGAGATGCAAACTGAAAATCCAAAATATTTTTTTACACTCAAGTATCAGGTACAGATAATCAAATTGAATTTGAAAGTGGGTTCGGTTAGGAATTGTGTTTGGCTGCAAGTACACAAACTGAAAAAATAATAGCTTAAACACAAAAGGATTTATTCTCTCATATTAAAGAAGTCTGAAATTTGACATTTGAAATTTGAAAGTCCTTAAAAGTCAAGATGACTGCTGGATCTCTATTATCTAACTTGCATTCCAAGTAGCAGGGAGGCCTTCCAGCAGCCTTCCCAAAAGTTCCAACCAACATTTGCACTTTCATTTCAGTAATGGGGCTAAGAATAAATTGTCTCTTCTTCAGGGCCACATGTCCAGCTAAAATTCAGGGTTCTACTAAAGAAAGAAGAGAATGTCTATTGGGAAACAACTAGAAGCCTCTGCCATTGAGTGGAAAAAAATAAAAATGGGCTCCAAAGTAAAAGGCACCTTGAGCAAAATTGACCATATACAAATCGCATGACCAAATCATTCTACTACTCTATAGAGAAATTTTTGCAAATACACACTAGAATGTATGTACAAGAATCTTTATAACAACAATGTTCATAATATCAAAAAACAACAGAACAACAAAATGTCATTAATAGTTGAATAGCTGAATAAATTGTGATATAGTCATATAATAAGATGCTATAGTGAAGTGTAAATCAACCACATATCTCAACAATATGGTAAGGAATGACAGGAACACATCCCAGTGGAATAGAATGTTGGTTCCATTGATATAAAGTTCAAAAATTGGCAAAATTAAGTCATGTTGAAGTATATACATGTAGGTAATAACAAATATATATCATGAGTGGATAACTAAAATGTGGTATATGCTCACAATGGAATATTATTCAA
>VBSM01001483.1:6681961-6692716 GCA_008086735.1 Cheirogaleus medius | reverse complement strand
AAAAAAAAAAAAAGAAAAAGAAAAGCAGGAGGATGATTAACACAAAAGTCCATGTTATGGGCTGAATTGTGTTGTGCAAAATTCATATTGAACCCCTAACCCCCAGTAGCACAGAATGTGACCGTATTTGGAGACAGGGCTTTTAACCACTTCGGTACCAGCATCGACTATAGTCGACAGCCACAGATGAATGCGAGTGTCAACTTTAGCCGACAGCCAAAATCTTTTACTTTTACAGCTTTTATCTCTGCACTTGCAGTGTGTACGTTCAGCTAATAAGTTACTACGGATCTGTGACCTTTTAACAAGTCCTTAGTAGGAATTATTATAGTTATTTTCCTAAAGCCGCCTGTAAAGTAAAACAAGCTTTCAGTGCTTTAAATCTTTCCTCATCACACAAGAGCAAAACGGATTCATCGTCAATGCACAGCACAAACTATCATGCGGACTATGAGTGCCGGCTGTGGGCAAGGTTTCTTGGCCAGTGAGTGCCGTACCGAAGTGGTTAAAGATGTAATTAAGTGAAAATGTGGCCTTTAGGGTAGATCCTCATCCAATATGACAAGTGTCATTATAGGAAGGGGAGATTAAGACACAGACACGCACAGAAGGATGATCATGTGAAGACACAACAACACAGCTATCTGCAAGCCAAGAAGAAAAGCTTTCAAAGAAACCAAACTTGCCGACATACCTTGATCTCAGACTTCTGGCCTCTAGAACTGTGAGAGAATAAATTTCTGTTGTTTAAGCCACACATCCCATGGTATTTTTATTATGGCAGGCTGAGTAAACTAATAAATTCAGGATTATGGATTTATCTGGCATTTGGGACAAAGGGATGCAATCAGGAAGAGCCATAGATGGATCTTCTAAGGTGATAATTTTCTATATTTTCGTGTGGATGGTGGGTATGTAGGAGTCTTAGTATTACTGTTATTTCAACTTTAAATATATTTTATATATCATCTTGTATGTATGGTATCTTTCACCATTTAAATATGGAGAAAAAAGAAGGAAAAAGAAATATATGAAGATAGGCATTTAAATAAAGGAAAATGATCAGAATTAGAGGCATTTGAACAAAAATCTGTATCATATGATTGAGGGAAAGATTTACTTTAGATACAGGATGACAACTTTAAAACTAAACTTAAGAGCTCCAATTCCTCTAAAGCCTAAAATGTATTTTATTCAAGCAGAATTTCATTCTTAAAAGTGTCAATTTAATTTGTTAGTATGAAAACTATCATTTGCGAGCAACTTATTATACCTATTGCTACTGCTATCTTATTGAGTAAGAATTATTGTCATAGAAAGATATATTTAGAATAAGGAGATTCTTTAGATATTATCTGTATATGTGTTTAGTACAGAAAAATTAATCCAAAAACAATTATTTTAGTACAACTAGTCTCTGTTCACGACTGCATTACTATGATTATTGTCTTAGGAAACATAGCCTAATGGAAGGTAGACTAAACCAGGAGTCAAAAGGATATGTTCTAATTTGTATTTTACCTAACCTCTCTGAGACTTAATTCCTTCATCTGTACACATTGGTAAGAGTATACCTTTCTGCTTCCCTGGTGGTTCAATGTGAAAATCATAGTAAGTTAGAGTTAAGAGCAAAGTTAAACATTAGATAGTTCAAATTATTTCTGTTTTTGTCCTCTCTTGACAGTTCAGTGGTTTATTTTTTGTTGTTTATTTTGGTTTTTTTAAAAAGTTTATATATTTATTTTTATTGACACATAATAGCTGTACATATTTTCATGGTACATATTAAAATTTGATAAATTCATATAATCAAATCAGGGTAATTGGAATATCCATCACCTTAAATATTTATCTTTTCTTTATGCTAGAAACATTTGAATTATTCTCTTCTAGCTCTTTTGAAATGTACAATCGATTAATATTAACTAGAGTTACTCTACTGATCTATTGAACACCAGGTCTTATTTATTCAAAGTATATATTTATACCCATTAATCAACCTGTCTTCATTTCCCCCTCCCCACTACCATTCCCAGCCTCTGTTAACTACCAATCTACTCTCTATCTTCTTAAGATTCACTTTTTAGCTCCCACATATGAGTGAAGACATGTGATATTTGTCTTTCTGTGCTTGGCTTATTTCATTAAGCATAATGACCTCCAGTTTATCCATGTTGCTGCAAATGACAAGATTTTGTATATACAATGGAATATTATTCCTTTTAAAATGTTTTGTTTTAATTGGCATATTATAATTGTGTACAGTTATGGGATACAGTATAACGTTTTGATACATATACACATTATATAATGATCAAATTAGGGTAATTAGCATATCTGTCACTTCAAACTCTTGTCATTTCTTTGTGTTGAGAACATTCAAAATCCTCCCTTCTAGCTATTTTGAAGCATGTAACATTACTTTTTACTATAGTCATCCTACTGGGCAATAGAACACCAAACTTATTCCTCCTATCTTACTTTGTACCTATTAACCCCACCTCTCCACATCTCCCTTTCCCCCACTCTCCCCAGCCTGTGGTAACCACAATTTTACTCTCTACTTCTCTGACATCAATGTTTTTAGATTCCACATAGGCATGAGATCATGTGGTACTTGTCCTTCTGTGCTGGCTTATTTCACTTAAAATAATGTCCTCCAAATTCATCCATGTTGCTGTAAATAATAAGGTTTTGTTTTTTTTATGGCTGAATAGTATTTTATTGTCTATACATACCACATTTTTAAAATCTATTCATCTATTGATGAACACTTGGGTAGATTCCATACCTTGGCTATTGTGAATAGTGATGCAATAAACATGATAATGCAGATCTCTTTTCAACATAATGATTTCATTGTTTTTAGATATATGCCCAGTAGTGGTATTGTTGGATAATATGATAGTTCTATTTTCAATTTTTGGAGAAACCTCTATATTGTTTTTCATAATGGCTGCACTAATTTACATTTCCACCAACAGTATATGACTTCCCTTTTATCCACATCCTCACCAACATTTTTTATCTTTTGTCTTTTTGATAATAGTCATCCTAACAGATTTGAGGCAATATCTCATTATGGTTTTGATTTGCATTTCCCTGATGATTAGTGATGTTGAGCATTTTTTCATATACCTGCTGGCCATCTTTATGTCTTCTTTTGAGAAATGTCTATTCAGATATTTTTCCCATTTTTAATCAGGTTTTTTGCTATGTAGTTTTTTGAGTTCCTTATATATTCTAGATACTAACCCCTTGTTACCATGTTTACCCAAAAATAATACAGGGTCTTATATTTATTTTTCCTCAATAAGACACCCAAGGGCTTATTTTCAGGGGATGTGTTATTTTCCCCTCAAAGCCTCAGCTTGCAGCATGCACAGGATGGCTGGGACCTGACAGGGGAAGCTGACCTTGTTGGTGGGGCTGCCCGCACCTTTCTGGTCACCTCTGGGATAGTAGCTGTCACGATGGAGCAGATGAGAAGGGCTGCTCATCTTCTTTACCACTCCGCGACGAAATGCTGATACTCTGTGTAGCCATGCCCATCACTAGGTCTTATTTTTGGGGTAGGGCTTATATTGCACAAATGCTTAGAAATCCTGCTAGGGCTTATTGTATGTGTAGGTCTTATTTTGGGGGAAACATGGTAGATGCATAGTTTGCAAATATTTTATTTTATTCTGTATGTTGTCTCTTCACTCTGTTGACTGACTGCTATCCAGAAGCTTTTAAGTTTGATGTAATCCCATTTGTCTGTTTTTGCTTTTGTTGCCTATGCTTTTAAGGTCTTATTTACAAAAAAAAAAAAAACAAACCCTTTTCCAGACCAATGTCATGAAGCATTTTCTCTATGTTTTCTTCTAGTAGTTTCATAGTCTGAGGTCTTACATCCATTGTGAATTGATTTTTGTAAGTGGTGAGACATAGGGATCTAGTTTAATCTTTTATATGTGGATATTCAGTTTTCTAAGCAACATATATCCAAGAAACTGTCCTTTATTTAATGTATGTTCCTAGCATGACATTATTCACAGAAATAGAAAAATAATTCTAACATTCATATGGAACCACAAAATACCTTGTATAGCCACTGCAATCCTGAGTAAAAAGAACAAAGTTGGAGGTATCACAGTATGATTTTAAAATATACTACAAAGCAATAGCAATCATAACAGTATTGTACTTGCATAAAAGAGACATTTAGAGCAATGGAAAAGAATAGAGAACCCAGAGATAAATCTACACATTTACAGGCAACTTATTCCTTTTAAACATGATGAAACTGAGATTTAGAGAGACACCAAGATAATCTTTGGGATATTGGGTCTAGAATTCAAAGTCCTTTCAGATAATCTCTCAGAGATTAGAAGGGAAGAAATGGAAAGTTAGAGTGAAAAAGAACAAAACTGGGCAAACCATCCAGGAATTTCAGTAGTGGAATAAGAGAAGTTATGAAATATTATAGAGATAAAATGGAGGGGATAAAATCATCAATGAAGTAATTTAATGCAATTGATCAGAACTCTAAGTGCTCATCAACTGATGAGTAAAGAAAATTTGGTGTGTATGTGTGTGTGCGTGTGTGTGCCATGGAGTACTATTCAGCCATAATAAAGGAATGAAATAATGTCATTTGCAGCAACTTAGATGGAACTGGAGACCATTATCCTACGTGAAATATCTCAGGAATGGGAAAACAGATACCACATATTCTCACTTATAAGTGGGAGCTAAATGATGGGTATATATGGTCATAAAATGATGTAATGGACATTGGAAGCTAAGAAGAGGGGATGGTAGGGGGATGAGTGATAAAAAATTACCTGTCGGGTACAATGTACACTATTCTGGTAACAGGGACACTAAAAGCCCTGACTTCAGCATTATATAATTCATCCATGTAACAAAAAGCACTTGCACCCCCTAAGTCTATTGAAATATAAATAGAAAGAAAGATAGATAGATCCAAACTAAAGAAAACAACTTTCTGCATTGAAAGAACCCACCATGTGCCAAGAACAGTAGGTGAAAATGTACCTGGGTAAGGATCCCAGAAAGGGGGAAAAAACCCAGATGACCTTGAAGAACCATGAGTCAATATAGCTTCAGGTGTTTTATTAGCAACACTTAAAGCTAGAAGAAAATATACTAATATTTATTTGCAAAATGCTGAAGGAAAAAAGGTTTCCAACCTAAAATCCCATACCCAGGAAAACTATCAATGTAATGTGAAGGTAGAATAAAGACATAAATGGGGGTAAACTATAAAGAAAAGCAAAGTCATAATAGTGATTTTCTCCAAGGTTAGGAAGGGAGATGCAAATAACCTAGAAAGAACAATGAGGGCAATGGTATATTTCTTAAGTTGTGGTAATGCTATATTTCTTAACTTGGGTGGTGGGTACATGTCTCTTGATTTTATTGTTAATAAAAAATAAATAAATACCAAACAGTAAATTGGAAAGTGATTATAAATGGAGGGTTTGCATGGCAATGGGCTTAATGGGGCTGGAGTAGGAATGAGATTTTTCATGAATAACTTTTTATGTAATCTTAAATCAAGTAAATAAATTGTCAAATTTTTAAAAATAAAAACTGAAAAAGAGAAAATGTCCTAAGGGTTAGGAGAAGATGTGAATAATTAAAGCTTAATTGTCATAAAAACATAAAATATCTGAAATGATTAATTTAAATAAGCATTTCATAGAAGGAGAACCCTGAAAGATCAATAAACATTTGAAAAAAATAACCAGTCTCACTAATAATCAAGGAAATACTAATTGAAATAATAAGAAGATATGACTTTATACGTATCATTGGTTTGACATTACCTAATTTGGACTAGGATGCAGAAAAATGAAGACTCACCTATGCTGGTGGTAGAATGCAAATTGGTACAATGTGGTAGTATCTGGAAATTTGATGATATACACACTTTTTAACCTAAACATTCTTGCGGGACTATATCTTAGAGAAACTCACACATTTACACAAGGAGACATACAGAAATATTTATGTCATGATTTGTTTTTAATAGTGAAAAATTGGAAACTACATGAATTTCCATTAATGGAGGAATGGATAAATAATCTGTGTAGTATTTTTACACCATAGAATATTATACATTAGTAGAATAAGTGACCTTGAGTCAATCCATATTTAACAGCCTAAACAAATTCTGGTGATGGGCACAATTAAATCCCTGACTTAAACATTATATAATGTATACATGTAACAAAAACATTTGTGCCCCCTTAATATTTTGAAAGTTAAAAAGCTATATTGGCTATAGGTAATAAAATCAATTTGCAGAAGGATATATACAAATCATTAATAAGCAAGGTGGATTACGGTGTTTATATCACTTATCCCCCAGCCAGAAAAAAAAATTTAAACCCATAAAAAATTTTGTTTCTCAAAGTCTTTTCTAGGGGTTCCCCTCTTTGGCATTTAGTGTCTAAGTTTGCTAGGCACTTCATTCTCAGAACTAGATAAGACAGGCACATACCTTAGGGCTGATGTTTTATTTTTGTTTGTTTTTTGCTCTTTTACCAAGCCAAACTTCATCCAGCTTTACTAAATATATTTTTCATTAAAAAATTATGATGTTCCAAGTAGGACATAGGCAAACAATCATTAATAGTATATTACAACTTTCAAACTCCCTTTCTTCTTCAATGAACTCTCCATATCAGAAAGTCACTAAAAAACACAACGAAGCCTTCATTTGATACTCTAAACAGGGAAAGTTGAGAGTTGACATTTCATATTTAGTATGTTGTCTAACAACCTTGTTTTTATTTCACGATATTATAGGGGTACAAACATTATGGTTACATTTTATGACTTTGCCACATCCCAACTATGATTTGAGGCATGACTTTCCCCACCTACAATGCTCACTGCATACATTAGTTGTGAGTTTACCCACCTCCAAACCCCCAACGCCCAAAGAATATTACTACTGTGTGAGGACCTTAGTATGTTGTCTAACAACTTTTTACAAGCCAACACTGACTTTTAGGAAATGAAAACGGCAGAATTTATCTGAAGATCCACACAGTCTAGAAACAGAACTGCTGCTCTTTTGAGAGATGCCATGTCAGTGTTGTCACTGGAAAGCACAGATTTCTTGACATACTGGTAACCAATTATTGGAGGTCAGGTCCCAACAGGTGTCTGGATTTAAAAGAGTTAAGTCTAAGCTGAAGGCCGAGAGGGAGAAAAGAGGACATAAAATGAATTTTAGTTTTTCCACACCACAAGGCATTTCTGCCAAAGTGGCTATGTGTGTCAATGTCAGGGAATCCTTCATTCTGGGGGTCAAGAGGAAATATCTCAAAACTAGAAGGGAAAGATGTTTTCCCCTCATTGATCCAGCTTCCAAGACATTCTATTACTGTCACATGCCCCTTTCCCCCAAACCAATAATAAAGTACTCTATGTGCTAACAACATCCCTTAAAAAAAAAGGTAAAACAAACCTCTGCGTTTTTATAAAACTTGATAAAAATGCTATTTCAAACTATACAGTCACCAAAAGTACATATTTATCAAAAATGCACACAGTTCCCTTGGTTTCTCTAGCATCTTCAGCTTTCTGTGCCTAGTTTATTTGGGTATCTCCATTTTCTGCCTCTTCTTCACACTGCTCCAGAACTCATGCTTTGAGGACCCAATACCACAAATATACACACATAAAAAATGTACGAAAGAACACATAGGAATCTCTGGCACTCTTGATGGTGCTCAGTGTTGCAACAGCACAAACCACTATGCTAAGTGTCCACTTTTATGACTGATACCATTTTGACCCCACGAGAATGCTTCCTCATAACTCTTCTCTTAAGTTTTCAAAACTAAAGATAATCACATCTCATCTCAATGCCGTGAAGGGTTGTGGTTTATGCCACGCAACAATAAAGATGGAAATTTATTTTGAATTCTAAGAAAATTTTAATGGCAGAAGTGCTTAAGCAAGAGAAAGGACTCGCTTTTTAAATCCTCCTCAGGTATTAAGAACACAATAGATTTTTGTATTTTGAAATATTTTCCAATAATGGTGAGAGTCCACTTTCTTGCTTCTCTTTGTGTTCTCATTCTAACTTGTAAATAACTACAAATTAGTATGGTATCTTAGTTTGTTTTCTGTTGCATATAAACAGCATATCTGTAACTTGGTAATATACAAAGAAAAGGAATTTATTTCTTACAGTTATGGATGCTGTAGTCTAAAGTCAAAGGGGGCACATCTGGTGAGAGTCTTCTTGGTGGTGGGGACTTTCTGGGTGTCCCAAGACAGCGAGGGGCCTGAGTGTGCTAATTGGATAGCTCAGGTCTCTCTTACTCTTCTTATAAAGCCACCAGTTTCCCTCCTATGATAAACCATTAACCCATTAACCCATGAATCCATTATTAATCCATGAGGCCACTGCCCACATAATTCAATCACCTCTTAAAGGCCCCACATCTCAATAAAACACATTGAGGATTAAAATTCAATATGCATTTTGGAGGGGACATTCAAACCATAGCACATGATATTTGCAACATGGCACTTGAAATAAATTTTGCAATACTAAACCAATCATATTATTCTTAAATTTCATTATAATAGGTGTTTACACATAACCTGTGTGAAGGGTGATACCAATTCTTTATATTGGAAACTAAATGAACATTGAATACTTGAATTGTTATTAGTTTAAATTTTCATAAAATATTTAATGAGATATAATATTTTTAAAAATTTAAAATTTTTCAGCTTTAACATTTTTATTAAAATTTATTAATTATTAATTATAATTTATATCTGGCTTTTAATCTTAGATAATTTTGGTTTATATCATTAGTGTAAATAGTATAAATAATTTTCTCAAATTACATGAAAATATTGACTATAGTAATATAATTAGGAATTTTCCTTGAAATAAAGACAAGAAAAAAATTTCATAAAATAAACACAGTCATTAATAAAGTACATTTGCCTTTATCTTATTGCTCACCTAAGTATCACCAATCCATCAACACAACAAATGGACAGGCGCAATAATGATTAATTTTACTAGTTTAGCTTTTCAAACATATAAACTTTTAAATTTTGCTATTATGAAGCTATATTTGCAAAGATAAGAGGATAGTATGCATGATTATATCTTAATTTTTACTAGGAAACAAATTGATTTATAACTTTTTGTTGTTGTTGTTATGTAAGATTATGTTTATTCAGTGAATTTTAGCAATATTTACATTCCAGTGTTCTCTTTTCTCAGTCTTAAGTGTCTTTTTTTAATTTCAGCATATTATGGGGGTACAGATATTACAGTTATGTATATTGCCCATGCCCACCCTCCCCCCTCAAGCATGACCATCCCCCAAACGTTGCACAACTCACTCATTATGTTTGTATATACCCATCCCCTCCTCTCCCTTCCCACCCACCCAACACCCGACAAATGTTATTCCTCTATGTCCACTTAGGGGTTGATCCATTAATACCAATTTGCTGGTGAGTACATGTGGTGCTTGTTTTTCCATTCTTGAGATAATTCACTTAGTAGAATGGGTTCCAGCTATATGCAGGAATATACAAGAGGTGCTATATCACCATTGTTTCATAAAGCTGAATAGTACTCCATGGTATACATATACCACATTTTGTTAATCCACTCATGTATTGATGGGCACCTGGGTTGTTTCCACAACTTTGCATTTGTGAACTGTGCTGCTATAACCATTTGAGTGCAGGAGTCTTTTTCACAGAGTGACTTTTGTTCTTTTGGGTAGATGCCCAGTAATGGGATTGCTGGATGAAATGGTATATCTACTTGTATCGCTTTAAGGTATCTCCATATTGCTTTCCACAGAGGCTGAACTAGTTTGCAGTGGCACCAACAGTGTAGGAGTGTTCCTATCTCTCTGCATCCATGCCAACATTTATTGTTTGGGGACTTTTTGATAAAGACCATTCTTACTGGAGATAAGTGATATCTCATTGCGGTTTTGATTTTCATTTCCCTGATGATTAGAGATGTTGAACATTTTTTCATATGTTTGTTGGCCATTATTCTGTCTTCTTTTGAAAAATTTCTGTTCATGTCCTTTGCCCACTTTTTGATAGGGTTGTTTGTTTTTCCTTGCTGATTTTCCTAAGTTGTAAATAGATTCTAGTTATCATCCCATTTTCGGATGTGTAGCTTGTGAAAATTTTCTCCCATTCTGTGGGTTGTCTGTTTGCTCTCTTGACAGTTTCTTTGGCTGTGCAGAAGCTTTTTAATTTGATCAGGTCCCATTTCTTTATTTTTGTTGCTGCTGTGATTGCCTTTGGGGTCTTCTTCATAAATTCTTTGCCTAGGCCAATGTCTAGAAGGGTATTTCCAACGTTTTCCTCTAGAATTCTAATGGTTTCACATCTAAAGTTCAAGTCTGTTACCCAGCATGAGTTGATTTTTGTGAGAGGTGAAAGGTGTTTCAGGTCCTGTTTCAGTCTTCTACATGTGGCTATCCAGTTTTCCCAGCACCATTTATTGAATAAGGATTCTTTTCCCCAGTGTAAGTTTTTTTATGCTTTGTCAAAGTTTAGATGGCTACATGAGGATGGTTTTATATCTGGGTTCTCTGTTCTGTTCCACTGGTCAATGTCCCTTTTCTTGTGCCAACCCGAAGCTCTTTTAATTAATATAGCCTTGTAGTATACTTTGAAGTCTGGTAAATTTATATCCCATTTTGTTTTTATTGCCTAGGATTGATT
>VBSM01001483.1:6664159-6679720 GCA_008086735.1 Cheirogaleus medius | reverse complement strand
CACAGTCTCTCCTTGCTTGTAATGTTTCAGTAGAGAAGTCTGGCATTATTTGGATTGGCTTATGTTTGTATGTTATTTGCTTCTTTTGCCTTACAGCTAGTAGAAGTGCCTCTTTATTTGATATTTTGGTCAGTCTGATGACCGTATGTCATGGTGTCTTCCTGTTTGCATTGAATCTCCCAGGGGTCCTTTGAGCTTCTTGTGCTTGGATATCTATATTTTTACCAAGGCCTGGGAAATTTTCCTCTATTATATCTTCAAATACCTTATCGAACCCTCGTGTATTTTCTTCTTCTCCTTCTGGAATCCCTATAACAATCACATTAGGTTTCTTACCATAGCCCCACAGTTCTTGCAGGCTTTGCTCTTTTCTCTTATTTCTCTGCTCTATGTCTGTGACTGACTTATCTAATTGGAAGGTGTTATCTTCAAACTCTGAGATTCTTTCTTCTGTTTGATCTACCCTGTTCTTGAGGCTTTCCACTGTTTTTTGTGGTTCCCTGAATAGATTCTATATTTCCAGGAGTTCGGTTTGATTTTTCTTTATTATTTCAATTTCTTTAGTGAATTTTTCTTCCGGGCCCTGGAATTTGTATTGATTATCCAATTTTTCTTGCAAGTCATTGAATTTTCTTACAGTCCATGTTTGAAATTCTTCTTCTGTCATTTTAGTGTTCTGATTTTGGTTGATGTCCATTTCTAAATGCTGGTGTTCCTCCTTGGGGGTGTGCTTTCCGTTTGAGTCTTCATGCTTCCAGAGTTCTTTTGCTGATTTCTTCCCATCTGGATCATTTGTTGCTTCTTACCTTTATATGTTAGTTTGGATAATGACACACCCTGTTTAGTCTCTGAGACAGTAGGTGGTGTTTGTGGGTGAGATTCGACCACACCCTGTATGATAAGTCAGTAGATTCCATAAAAGTGTGTGCAGAATAACCTCCCTGTCAGTAGGTGGTGCTTGCTCAGAGGAGCAGGCTACAGTGTTGTTTTTGGGTCCTGTAACCAGCTCTTGTTCCTCTGGAGAGGCAGTCTAGTGCCTCAGGTGGTGGGTGGGGCCCTGGGATTTCCAGGTGTGTCCTTATTCTCCACCTCAGTGAGGGCTGGTCTGGGAGTGAGTCTAGGTGAAGCTGGGTTGGGTAAACCTGCCCTCAAGCACCACAAATGCTGTTAGCAGGGGTCAAATTTCTCTTCTCTGCTTCTGGGCAAAGGTGTCAGTGAGGGGCTGGAATAGCCCCACTCAGCCAGAAAGTCTGTGTGTCAGGGTGGGGTTGTCTGAAACCTGCAGTCTGGAGCAGGCCTCGCTCCTTTCCACCCTCCCCAACTCCACGGCTTCTCCTGGGGTTCTGCCAGCAGGCCGGACCTCATGCTAGCGTGGCTCCCCTGGTTATGATGCAGGCCGGGAGGTTCCCCATACAGTATCGCAGCCTGGGTTGGGCACACAGCCCTCCCTTGGGAGGAGGATTATCTTAAAGCACTCTGATCTCCCCCTGAAGGTACACACTCCTTAGTAGTCTCATTCACGAATATCCCTTCTGTGCCCCAGAGCAATGCAAGACCTGGGTGCTCAGGATCTGGTCTGCAGGTCTGACCTCTGGGCCCCAGAATTCAATCCCTGACCCCACCAAGAAGAGGAGTGCCAGTTCTAATTCACCCACAGTGTCCACAAGCTGGGCCAACGTCTTTCAGCCTCAGGATCTGCCCCGTTCTCCTGGAGTCACCAGGCCAGCAGCACCTGGGAGGGCTGGCGGATAGGGAGCTCACCGTCTGGGTACACCTCAGTCAGCTATAGGGCCCCAAAAGGGAAGGTCCCATTCCATGGAGATTCCTCCAGCTGGTGGCTATATTGTCTCTCTTTGCAGCTGTGGATAGGGAAGGGGGAGGGGAGAATGTAGCAATATGGCACCTGCTGAGCATCTCAGGTGTGTGCACACATAGGTGCCCCGAAGGAGTTGGGAGCCTGGTGCTACGTCCGCAATAGGCTTACCGCTCACTGGCAGTGTCCGTCTCTGGGCTGGTGTCCGCAGGTCTCTCCACCTGCTGCAGAGCCCACCAGCAGTATAAGATCCAAGGGAGAGGAAAGTTAACTGCTCCACCTACCCTTTTCACTGGTCTTCAAGCTTCTCGGGAGCTCTCTTCTTCCAGTTCTCTTCCACAACCTCCCCCCGTGGAGTCTCCCAAAATTTTCTTTAAAGTACTGATTCAACCTTTAAACTACCAAACACCATTTATTTATTACTTCTTTCCCCCACAGACTTGATGTTTTAAAACAGTGTCTAAAAAACAAACTGCATTTATTATAACATAATTTGCTTTTCTATTTTTAGTTAATCACAAACATCTATAACTACCAAACAAAGCTTTGGAACAGCATTAAGTAACTGTGATCCTACCCTGAAATGATGTTATTGCAACAGAAGCAAAGTAAGACATCTTTTACAATTATTCTGAACATTTCTATTGAAATGAATATGCTATTTCAGTTATGCCTTCTAAAAATATTGAAAATAGCCTGCAGATCTGGCTGGGTTTTACTGGTTATTACAGCCCTTTACTTCTTGAAAAACCATTAGTTGTTGACATAAAAAATGGTTCTCTGAGGCCAGACTTCTGGTTATGACCACATGAGGACATGGGAAAATCCTCTGTCTAAATAACAACTATGGAGCTGTACAAAACTGAGGAAATAATTTCAGTGCTCTGGAAATTGACTAAAGGCATATAATAATCTGAGGGGCATTATGTTTAAAATCCTGCTGAACTTTAGGTAAGAACTGTGGGGGTCCATAGTGCTGTTGACTGTGGCTGCTCCCATCAAACTCCCCTGCTGTCTTCACCACGTCAGGTAAGTTCAGAGGTTCTGCCAGCTTCTCTGCTGCAGTTAAAGGAGACTCACTCAATTTGGAGTGTTGGGTGCTGTCCATGCCCAACCATGTTGTCAAGGGAAGTGATGAATTCTGAGGTCCTACTCAGTGCTTGGAATAGGAGAAAGGCAAGTGAGGCATTCAATTGGGTGCAAAATTTAAGAAGGTACCAAAAAACATATTAATCAAGATAAATAATATTTCAATGCAATATTTTTACAAATAAAAATTAATACAAAAAATCCATTAAACAATATATCAAAATTTTAAAGAAGGATGAGTCCCATCCCTGACAATGGATTTACTACAGTTGTGGTTGGGGCAATCATATTTGTGGCTAAGGCATTTATCAGAGAAAAAATGTATATTGGCTTTATTTGTATAAGTGTTTAAAGGTATAAATTTTTCTCTGGTAAGTACTTCAGCTATATCCATAGATTCTGTTAGAATTTAGATCATGTTTTTGTTGTTATTTCCAAGAATTCTTCAATTTTTGTCTGTATTTTTCCTTTGATTGTTCAGCAGGGTTTTTTTTGTTTTTTTAATTTCCAGGTAAAATATATTTTTAATTTTTTAAATTAATTTCTAGTTGTATTGTACTGTGATTAGTGAATACTGTTTGTATTATTTCTATTTTTGGAATTTACTGAAGCTTTCTTTGTGGCCTACAATATAGCCATTTTTAATGAATGATTCATGTACACTTGAAGAAAGTATATTCTCTATTGTATAAATTCAGAGTTTGCTATGATATACATTATGGTTTCCTACATTCTTATAAATTTTAGGCAACTTACTCTGTCTTAGACTGAGAGTTATGTATAGGGTCTCCTATTATTAATGTATATCTGTAATCTATTTTTCTTACATTTACATTATATATATACACATATACTCTTTTTGTATGTATGTATATATATGTATACATATATACAAATATATAGTATTTTACTAGGAAGTATACTTTATTCCTTGTTTCTTTTTTCTTGTATCATTCAATATTTAGAAAAGGTTATAATTTGGTACTTATTGTTACTTTTATACTAATATCATTATACACACACATACATACACACATATACATTTTCCCTTTTTATGGATACTCATTACTGTTTCCCTGCTTTGAACACTCTTGAAATGTATTAGTTATATTTTCTTATCCTTTACCTTCCTACTAACCATGACCTTATATGAAGTATTATGTTTGTAATCCAGTTACTAACTGTGCTTCACAGAATAATGCCCTCCCCAAAGATGTCCATGTCCTAATTCTCAATACCTGTAAATATGTGACATTACAGGGAAAAAGGAATTTTGACTATGTGATTAAGTAAAGGACCATGAGATGAGATGATTATCCTGGATTATTCAGGTGAGCCCAATATAATCACAAGAGTCCTTATAAGTGGGAGGAAAGATGGTCAGAGTCAGATAAAGAGACAAGATGATGGAAGCAGAGGTTGGAGTGATGTGGCTACAAGCCACGAAATGCAGGCAATCTCTGGAAGCTGGGAAATGTAAGGAAATAGATTCTCTCCCAGAACCTCCAAAAGGAATGCAGCCCTGCAGACCCATTTTGGACTTCTGACTTCCATAACTGTAAGATAATAAATCTGAACTGCTTGAAGCCACTAAGCTTGTGGTTATAGTTATAGAAGCAACAGGAAAATAATATACTACTTACAAGGCAATCGGCAACTTTTTTCTACTTCTGATATACTCTCTCTCTCTTGTCCATTATTCTAATATATAAGTATTTGTATTATTTCCTCCTATATATATCATTCAGACTCAAATCTACAGGAAATTATATATTTGATGCTTAAAATCAGTCCTTATCCTAATGTCTTATCATTTTGGATTTCTAAAATTAATTTGCTAGTAGATATCTCAGAAATTGTTCGTTGGAACAATATTTCCTGAAATCTTCCATGCTCATAACATCTCTGTAGACTTTACCTTGAAAGACAGCTTTACTGAATATAAAATCCTTGGCCCATATCTTCTTTCTCTGAGTATTTTAAATATGTTACTCTACTGTCATTTGACTTAGACCTTAGTAGAAAAAGTCTAACGGAAATCTGATGTCTCCTCTATAAAAAGCTTTGATCATTTTTCACAAGAATAAAATTCAAAGCCTTGCATAGTGGCTCATGGAGGCTGAGGCTGGAGGATCACTCGAGGTCAGGAGTTTGAGACCAGCCTGGGCAGGGGTGAGACCCTGTCTCTACAAAAAATAGAAAAATTAGCCATGTGTCATGGCATGTACCTATAGTCCAGATACTTGGGAAGCTAAGGCAGGAGGATTGCTTACAGGAGTTTGAGGTTACAGTGAGCTATGATGATGCTACTGCACTCTAGCCAAGGTGACAGAATGAGATCCTGTCTCAAAAAAAAAGAAAAGAATAAATTTCAAAGAGATCAGAGATTTAAATATATAATATGAAATTATATAAGTACTTAATAAAATTAATGAATATCTTTATAATCTGAGAGTGGAAAAAACATTCTTAATTATAATTTAAAATCCACAAGCAGTGAAAGAAAAGACTAAAACATTTTATTACATTAAAATTTTTTACATGGCAAAAAAAATCATTAAGCAAAATCAAAAGGCAAACCTGAGAAAATATATTTGCAATGCATACCATATAACAAAGAGATATACAATGTGATTGTCTAATATACAAAATGATCCCAAAAATAAAGCATAAGAAGTTCAACAATACGAAAATTAAATAGACAAAAGATATGACTTTAAGCTCACAAAGGAAATAATAAATGGATTTTAAATATGTGAATATTTGCTCTGTATTGCTTAAGATATATGAATGGCTAATTAAAACTACACTGAGATGTTACTTCTCATGTACTAGTTGACAAAAATCCAAAAGTTTAACAACATACTCCATTGGTAAAGCTATAGGGAAATGATCATAATCATACCTCACTGGTAGGTATGCAAATGATACAACTCCTATGGAGGTGAATTGGACAACATCTAAAAAATTTACATTTATATGTATTTCATGTCTCAGTGATAGCACCTCCACTCCAGAGATACACTATCAGATACCTGAAATCACTTATGAATAGTTATTTTTTACAACATTATTTGTGTTAGAAAAAGAACAAACATTACCCACATCTCTATCATTAGGGAATTTATTTACCAACTGGAATACTATATAGTCATAAAATATATGCAGAAAATCATTTTACACTGATATGGGAGATTTTTCAATTATTAGTTACAACCAGCATCTGTAGTATGCCATATTTTGTGTAAGAAATGAAGAAAATGGAAATGTAAGTATACATATATGTATATTTTCACCCCTGCCAGCAAAAAACAATTGTGAGGGTAAAACAAAATTAATAAAAATGGTTACCTTTGGTGAAAATAAAATACATGGTCCTATTAATAGATGCAGAAAAAATATTCAACAAATTCAGCACCATTTTATGATAAGAATGTTTAACAGAATAGACATAGATTACCTCAGAATGATAAAAGTCATATATGGCAAACCCACAGCCAACATCATACTGAACAGAGAAAAATTGAAAGCATTCCCAGTTAGAACTGGAACCACACAGGATTGCTCTCATCACCACTTCTATTCAACATAGTGCTAGAAGCCCTAGCCCAAGCAATCAGACAAGAGGAGGAAATCAAGGGCATCCAAATGGGCAGAAGAAGCCAAACTATTGCTCTTTGCTGACAGTATGATCTTTTATCTATAAAACACCAAAGATTCTGCCAAGAGACTACTGGAATTGATAAATTCAGCAAAGTCTCAGGCTACAAAATGAATGTATACAAATCATTAGCATTCATATAAGCCAACAACAATCAAACTGAGAACCACATCAATGACTCAATACCTTTCACAATAGCAACAAAGAAAATAAAATACCTAGAAATATATTTAACTAAGGACTGGAAAGACCTCTCTGAGAAGAACTATGAAACACTGATGAAAGAAATAGCAGAGGATGTAAACATATGGAATACCACACCATGCTCATGGATTGGCAGAATCCATGGCTAAAATGTCCAACTATCCAAAGTGATCTACAGATAATGCAATCCCTGTTAAAATGCAATCATCATTTTTTCCAGATATAGAAAAAATAATTCTATGCTTTGTATGGACTCTGAGAAGACCTCATATAGTTAAAGCAACTTAAGCAAAAAGAACAAACTGGGAAGCATCAATTTACCAGACTTCAAGCTATACTACAAGGGTATAGTAACCAAAACAGCATGGTACTAACACAAGAACAGAGACACAAACCAAAGGAACTGAACTGAGAACCCAGATATAAAACCATCCTAATATAGCCATCTGATCTTTGTCCAAACAGACAAAAACATACACTGGGGAAAAGAACCCTTATTCAATAAATGGCCCTGGGAAAATTGGATAGCCACATGTAGAAGACTGAAACAGGATCTGCACCCCTTACCTCTCAGAAAAATCAACTCACTGTAGATAACAGACTTAAACCTAAGGCATGAAACCATAAGAATTCTAGAAGAAAATGTTGGAAAACTCTTATAGACGTCAGCCTAGGCAAAGAATTTATGAAGAAGACCCCAAAGCAATCACAGTATCAACAAAAATAAATAAATAGGACATAATCAAATTAAAAGACTTCTGTACAGCCAAAGAAACTATCAATACAGCAAATAGACAACCTACAAAATGGGAGAAAATATTTGCATGCTATATGTCTGATAAAGGGCTGATAACTAGAATCTACACAGAACTTAGAAAAATCAGCAAGAAAAAAATCAAACAACCCCATTAAAACGTGGGCAAAAGATATGAGCAGAAACTTTTCAAAAGAAGACAGAATAGTGGCCAAGAAACATGAAAAATTGCTCAACATCTCTAATCATCAGCGAAATGTAAATCAAAACCACAATGAGATATCACTCAACTCCAGTGAGAATGGCTTTTATCAAAAAGTCCCCAAACAACAAATGTTGGCATGGATACAGAGAGACAGGAATACTTATACACTGCTGATTTGACTGCAAACTAGTACAACCTCTACAGTAAGTAGTATGCAGATACCTCAAAAAACTAAGAGTAAACCTACCATTTGATCCAGCAATCCCACTACTGGGTATTTACCCAAAGGAAAAAAAGACATTCTATAAAAAGACATTTGCACCTGAATGTTTACAGCAGCACAATTCACAATTGCAAAGATGTGGAAACAGCCCAAGTGCTCATCAATACATGAGTCGGTTAATAAAATGTGGCATGTGTATATCATGGATTACTACTCAGCCATATATAAAATGATGAACTACCTGTTGTATTATCCTGGATGGAGCTGGAGCCCATTCTTATAAGTGAAGTATAACAAGAATGGAAGTGAAGTATAACAAGAATGGAAAAATAAACACCACATGTACTCACTGTTCAATTAGTACTAATTGATCATCACTAATGTGCACACATGGGACACACAGGGTGTCAGGCTGGTGGGAGGGGTGAAGAGGGGATGGGTAAATCCACACTGAACAGATATGGGGTGTACTCTCTGGAGGACTGGCACACTTGTTGGGTGGTGCAAAGGCAATTATGTAGCCAAAGTGTTTGTATCCCCATAATACTCTGAAATATATTTTTTAAAAAATACATGGCACATGGAGGAGTGAATAAAGACACTTTCATGAATATGTCTCATTACATAGTTTTGACTTTGGACTCTTGTAATTGTTTTACATGTTCAAATATTAAATTAAATACAAAAGGAAAGAAGCAATATATAAAAATTCAAAATAATTGAAAATAAATTAACCTAATTGCGTACCAAGTTGGTGATATAATAAAAAAGAAAACAATTATTTCAAGTGACTTTAGAACCTGTCACTTTAACTGTATGTCTTTAGTGGAATATATTCTCAAGAAAAATAGAGCTGCAAACAAATCTTAAAACTAATTCATTAGCCAAATTGTTAGTAATAGTGTCACTTTGAATCTATTTTAAATAGTGTAAGTAATGCAAATAAGTAATTTCGGGAATATTGTAAAAGAAAAGAGATTCAAATATAAAATCAAATAATTTAAATAAAAAAATAATGTCAAATTTGAATTGAAATTATTAACATGAGGTCATTATTCTGTTCTTTTTCAGGTACATATGTCTTAGCTCTGTCTACTGAAAAGATCCAGAAGTAATAAAAGTTCAACATCAGTGAGCACAACTAAGCATCCAGATTGTGGCCTTTAAATATCATTCCTCACCAAAGTAAATGAGGGCTCCTTAGCATCTCTTTCCAGGTGTGAGTCACAAAATATACAAACTTTCCTGGTGGCTAGGAAAAAAAAATTTAAAAATAGAAAATATATGAACTTCTTGTGCCAAAGGAAAAATCTATCAAAGACTGAAAGAGCTTGGCAGGACAGCTCATGCCTATAATCCCAGCACTTTGGGAGGATCCTTGAGGCAAGGAGTTCAAGACCAGCCTGAGCAACATAGTGAGACCCCATCTCTACAAAACAATACAAAAACATATTAGCGGGGTGTGGTGGAACTCACCTGTAGTCCCAGCTACTCGGGAGACTGAGGCAGGAGGATCACATGAGCCCAGGAGCTTGAGGTTGAAGTGAGCTATGATGACACCACTGCACTGTAGCCTGGGTGACAGAGCAAGACCTGTTTCAATAAATAAATAAATAAAAGAGTAAAAAGTAGTGCAAGAAGAGACCAGAATCAACAGAAAGGGGCTTTTATCGGCCAAAATGAGACAATATGAGCATCAAATTGAATAATAAATACAATAAATAGAACATATTGAATATGTTAAGTTTGTGTGTCAGATATTCAAAAGTAAATAAGAGAAGGAAAAAAACCATGATTAGAAAAAAATGAAGGAAATAAAGGCATAATCTCTTTGTCAAAATTGGCAAATAAATGAATGAATAAGCATTTACTCTGCCTTTCCTTTATGAACCATTTTTTACAGTAACCAATTAGGAAATAACTACTTTACAATCCCTAATTAAACAATAGATTCTTCAGTTATTATCAATGGATGAAACCATTTGATGAAAATTTGAGGAAAATATTGACAATGGAGAGAGCAGGCTATTTATTGGTAACTAAATTCACCGATGAATTGTAGCATTATTAATAGTAAGACAATTTACTCCATGGAACTTCTGAGGTGGTATTCAATGTCAAGCACACAGCCTCTCCTATAAAAGCCTTTTTACCAACAATGTTGAAGCTGAATCTAATCAAGCCTCTAGTACTAAGTCCCACTTACCAAAATACAAACCATATAGAAGAACAAATTAAGTGGCATAGCAATGAGCAATCTGTAGAATTGACAATGTGGACTATTCTACAGGAAAATGGGCCTGACTTCTGCAAATGGGCTGGGAAAAAAAGGAGGCAGGGGGGAGGAAGAATGGGAGGGAGGACTCAGTCACGTTAAAAGAAATCTAAGGGAAATAACAGCTCATGGAAATGCGTTGACTTTGCTTTGGTTCTGCTTCAAATAAATCAAAGTAAAAGAACAATTTGAGACCATTAAGGAAATTTAGATATGGACTGTGTATTAGTTGACACCAAAGAATTATTGTTAATTTTGGTAGGAGTGATAATGGTATTGTGATTATTTAATAAAATGTACATAATTTTTAGAGATGCATACTGAAATACGTAGAGGTAAAAATGACATTATATCTGGGATTTGTTTTAAACCACTTTAGCCAAGGCAAAAACAGACAAACAGAAAATGATTAGATAAAGTGAATATGTCAATATCTTGGCAGCCATTTAATCTTGGTGAAGGGAGTATAGGCATTTATCGTGTTATTCTAACTACTTTTGTGTATGTTTGAATTTTTCATTATAGACTCTTTTAAAGTATTCAATTCCCCATAGGAAAGTAAGCCAAATCAATATGTGTTAGGGCTTTGATTATGAAATGAAGTCAGACAGGGTCCAACATGGTCACAGAAAAAAGGTTCCTTACTGTTTAAGCACTATTTATAAACCATGTGGCAGTTTCAGTAAAATTATATGAAACAATTATAGGAAAAACAGTAATCTGTAGAATGATCTCCTTTTAATAAAATTATTCTATTCACCTACCTACTTATTTAGCTATCTATCTACCCATACACAATGAGGTTTTGATGACTTTCTGGTGTTTATTTAATGTTAATTATGAAAATTTCTGAGTGCAGGATGTGGGGTGACTTTTTACTTTCTTCTCAAATTCTGTATCATAGCCATAATGACAGTCATTATTTTTTAAATTGCTGGCCATGAGCCACTAAAATGATTTTGTAATTCATTAATGGAGCACAACCCACACTGTGAAAAATACTGCATTAGAGGACCTGAATACATAGCATTTAATTCCTAAAATGATGAAGTGAATAATCTAATTGAAAAGATGAGTACTTAATTTGGGATGAACATTATAAGAGACATGTGGTATAGGGTTAAATGAATATTCCAAATTAGGGTTAGAAGGTATTAGAGAAAAGCAAAAATCACTGTAAACACGTGGTCAGGAATTGTTTAATGGTGTAGTAGAATCAAGGAATATGGGTGATATATACATGAGCAGAAAGGGATAGAGAATAATGTTTCTGGTAAGGTTATGAAGGGAATTTGCATGAGCATGGACATGGAAAAACATAAGTGATGTGCATTTGGATAATGGTATAAATCTATTTGGCCTGGAGTCACACAAAAGATAACAAAGGAATGATCTTTTTACCACAAAGATTTTAAAATACTGTTCCTAGATTTATCAGTTTCTTCCAATGTGATTGAATTCGAATTTTATTTACTCCTCAAACACTAACAACAATAATGATAACCTTCTACTAGCTTTTCTAGAATACATTTATGATCAAAAGAAAAGACCATTTCAAGATATATGAAGGGCCTTGGGACTTTTTCATTATTGGCTTCCTGGGAAGTTCAGATACACTGCTCTTCTTTAGTCCCATATCATTCTTAACAAAAAGTTTAAAGTTTACTATACATTTTGCACACTACTCATATACTGACTTGATTCAAGATGGTACTTTTTAATAACCTTTATCCTACAAAGATGACTGGGGTCCCAGTGTAAACACTAGAGGCCTCAAGATTATTTCTAACAATAATAGCATAGCTGGGATTTTTTGCTCAGGAATGCATCACATGCAACAGAAAAATAATCTATTTCTTTGAACCCTCACTTTACCCTCACTGACTTCTTGAAAGGATTCAATATCACTGTAATGTAAATAAGGAAAATTTAATATTTGTGGGTTTCAAGTAAGTATAAACAAAAGTAATCTGTTTTTAAAAAATATAATCTGCTCCCTTTTTTCTCCCTTAATTGAATTAAACACTACTCCCTATGCAAATTTAGATTCTAGAAAGGATTTCATGATGCCCTAGAATAGTACTCTTTGGTCAATTATTTAGTTATAAATATCCTTTAAACTTAGAGGACACATCGTCTTCTACAACTGTGGTCTCCAAGCCATGGGCCATGGACTGATATCAGTCCATGGCCTGTTAGGGACCGGGCTGCAGAGTTCCACTGCTGCCCCACCCATCCGTGGAAAAACTGTCTTCCACAAAACTTAGGAAGCGAGGGAGGACACACAGCAAGAGGTGAGTGGCAGGCTGAGTGAGCCAAGTTTCATCTGTATTTATAGCCACTCAGCATTGCTTACATCATTACCTGAGCTCACCTCCACCTCCCCACCCCATCTGTGGAAAAATTGTTTTCCATGAAACTGGTCCCTAGTGCCAAAAGGATTGGGGACTGCTGTTTTACAATATATGGAAATGTTAGAAATGTTAAAGAAAATAATTAAAATAATACATAAACAGAGCTACTGTACATATATTAAAATAAATTTTCTGCATAAAACTACAAAGCTAAACTCCTTTCCTTATATAGTATTTTATGAATTAAATGAATGAGATATTCTGGTGATGGAGGCAGACAACAATTTTAATATTGGCAAGAAAATCATCAACAAAAACTAACATCCTTAGTTTGGTGATTTAAGCAAGAAATAATAAAAGAAAAAATAATCAATAGAAATAAACCAATAGAAATAAAGTTTTCATGGAACTACACAACAAAAGAGAAATGTAATTCACCCTGAATGAAACTGGGTTTTTTTTGGTTGTATTCTTTTCCTAATTTTCCATTGATGAGATACTTTATCTTACTTGCTGTTGCAGAGTAAAATAAATCAGATTCATTTTTATGTTTACGGTGATAAGGATAACTTCTCTTACTTTCTTATAATAAAGAAGAAAATATTAATATTTGGAAAAAATCACACCCATTTATTTATTCAACTATAATTTATTAACCATCACCCTTCAAGAAGTTTTCTAGAGAAGGAGACCAATGGCTCATCAGGCCCACACAATCACATGCTTGCTATAAGTTCTCCCAGAGCTTAAATATAGGTTACTGTCCAACATATGAGCTAGGCACCTATCTGGTATACAAAAAAAAATCACAGAGAATTCATGTATTATCTATACTGATTCTTTTAATCTATGAATACAGTATATCTCTCTTCTCATTTAAATCTACCTTAATTTCTCTAAGCAATATTTTCCATATATCATAACACAAACCTTGAACATGTTTTAAAGTTATCCCTGGGTACTTTTTTTGATGCTATTTTAAATTCATTTTAATGTTATTATATGATGATATATTCTTAGATATGAGAATGTAATGGATTTTTTAATATTGACCTTATATCTTTTGATCTTCTTAAGCTCATTTATTAATTCCAGTACCTTTTTTGTAGATTCTTTGGTATTTTCTTTGTAGATGATCATTTCACATTAGAATTTAAAAAAGTGATTTTCCTTTCCAACCAGTGTCCATTTCATTTCATTTTTCTGTCTTATTGCACTGGTTAGAGTCTTTAGCACAGTGTTAAATAAAGAGGGAGAAGACATTCTTGCCTAATTTTGAATCACAAGGTGAAACTCTTCAATCAATCACCAATAAATATCATGTTAGCTGTGTACTGTAGATGCTCTTCATCAGGTTGGGGGAAGTCCCATTAAACTTTTAGTTTGCTAAGATCTTTTTACCATTAATGGATGTTGAATTTTTGTCAAATTCTTTTTCTGCATCTATTGAGATGATTATATGCTTTTTCTTCTTTTTATATTGTCAATATGGTGAATTATATTAATTGATATTTTGGTTAACAAATTTGCTTAGGGTATGCCTCAATTGCACATGATGTACTATCCTTTAAAAATATTGCTGTATTTGCACTAAGTTCAGCAGCATATATACTAATATTGGAATGACACAGAAAAGATTGGAATAGCCCCTGCACAAGGATGACACACTAATTTGTGAAGAATTCTATATTTTTATAAGAAATGTGGGATTATGTAAAGTGGCCAAATATAAGAATTATATGCATCCTTGAGGGTGACTGAAAAAGCACACAAGGATTGGAAAACTTATTTGAGGGAATAATTGAGGAAAACTTCCCTGGTCTTGCTACAAATTTAGATATCCAGGTACAAGAAGCTCTACAAATGCCTGAGATTCATTGCAAACAGGCAATCACCACAAACATATTCATCAGACTAGCCAAGGTTGACATGAATAAGGAACTCGGACAAGCGACAAGGTGAAAACATCAGCTAACTTACAAAGGAAAACCCATCAGGAGAGCTGCAAACTTCTCAACTGAGGCCTTAGGAGGCAGAGGGATTAGAGTGCAATCTTTAGCTTCTTAAACAAAAATATGGCCAGCATAGAATTTTGTATCCTGCAAAACTAAGTTTCTTATATGAGGGAGAAATAAAAACTTTTTCAGACAAGCAAACCCTGAGGGAATGTGTCAAGACAAGACCTGCCTTGCAGGAAGTACTCAGATCTGCATTATACATTGATCAGCACATTAGAAAACCCACCAGTGTAAAATCATCCAAAAGCTAAAGTTCAGAGCCCATATAAAATAATGGCTCAAGAGGTAAAACAAAGCAATAAGTATGTATGCAACATGATGAACAGAAATGCATCCCAATTACCATTCTTTCAAGAAATGTGAACAGTTTGCATTCCCTACTCAAAAGACACAAGCTGGCTGAATGAATTAAAAAAATAAAAGCTAAGTATCTGCTGTATCCAGGAAACATATCTAACACACAAGTACTTATTCAGACTCAAGGTGAAGGAATGGAAAAAAATCTTCAATGCAAATGGAAATCAAAAGAAAGCAGGTGTAAGCAATTCTCATATATAACATAGACTTCAAATCAACAATAGTAAAGAAAGACAAAGACTGTCATTATATAATGTTAAAGGGAGCAATTTACCAAGAAGATGTGACAATCCTAAATATTTAGGCATCTAAAACAGGTGCACCCAGATTCATAAAGCAAACCCTACTAGATCTAAACAATGTGATAAATAGCAACATCAATTGCTGAGGACTTCAACATGCCACTGACAGAACTAGAAAACTCTTCCAAGCAGAATATAAATAAACACTGGACTCAGACAGGAATATAGAATAAATGGGCCTCACAGACATTTACAGAACATTCTACCCCAGAACTACTGAATATACATTCTTCTCATCAGCACATGGAACAGTTTCTTTCTTTTTTTTCCTTTTATTTCATCATATAATGGGGGTACAAATATTGT
>VBSM01001483.1:6639765-6649931 GCA_008086735.1 Cheirogaleus medius | reverse complement strand
TGCTTGCTGTTATTCTGTCTTCTTTGGAGAAGTTTCTGTTCATTTCCGTTGCCACTACTTTCATACTTTCTTATTCTTTTTTCCCTTTTAATATGTCTAATTTTGCATTAATTGAATATTTTTAGGTTTATATTATACCTACACTATTAATTTATTAGTTTTACTTTAGTGGTTGCTTTAGGGTTCACAGTACACAAACTGAATCTATCACATTGTAGCTTCAAATAACATTATATACTTCATGTATAGTATAAGATCCTTATAAGAGTACACTTCCATTTTCTTCCCTTCATTCCTTTGTGCTATTGCTGTCATTTACTTACCTCTACATATAGTATATGTTACTTCTACATATGTTAAAAATCCCATGATACATTTCTACCAATCTTGATTTCCTTTTAAAAGACTAAAAATAAGAAAAGGAGGCTTTTATATTTACTTGAATTTTTACCATTTCTAGCACTCCTGATTTCTTTAGGTAGATCCAGTTTTCTATATGTTATCATGTTTCTTTTTCCTGTAGAACTTCCTCTTAGATTTATGGTAGACCAGGTCTGTTGGCATTAGATTTTTTACTCCTTTTTGTTTGTTTGAAAAGTTGTTCTGTCATTTTCATTTATGACAGGTAATTTTTCTGAGTATAAATTTCTGGGTTGATAGTTTGTTTTTTTCTTTAAATACTTTAAAGAAGTTGGACCATTGTTTTCTCTTTGTATAATTTATGACGTGAAATCTTCTCTAATTCTTATTTGTTTCTCTGTATATAATGTTTCCCTTTATTCTAGTTGCCATTGATATTTTCTCTTTATTCTTGGTCTTCAGCAATTTGATTATGATAAATCTACTTGCACATATATATAGCTGTCCCTCGGTATCCATGGGGAATTGGTTCCAGGATCCCCCATGAATACTATATTCTGTGGATGCTCAAGTTCCTTATATAAAAAATGGCACAGTATTTGCATTTAACCTATGCACATCCTCCCGTATACTTGAAGTCACAATGTAAATGCTAGTTTTTTACTGTATTGGTTTTTTATTTGTATTATTTTTATTGTTATGTTATTATTTTTTATTGTTTTTTTGGGGGGGATATTTCCAGTCTGTGATTGTTTGAATCCATGCAGGCAGAACCCATGAATATGAAGGGTCAACTGTACACAATTCTTTTTTTAACTTGTCCTGTACTTTGGGTTCCCTGTAATTCTTGGATCTACAATTTGTTGTCTTTTGTTAATTTTGGAAAATTCTCAATCAACATTCTCAAAAATCTCTTCTGATCCACTTTTTCTCTGGGACTACATTTGTGTTAGCATTCTGGCATTTCCCCACAGCTCTTAGATGTTCTATTCCTGCACTCTTTTTATCTCTTTGTATTTCTGTTTAGGTCATTTCTATTGGCCAACATTTAAGTTTACTGAGTTGTCCTCAGCTCTATCCAGTTTGCTGATGAGCACATTACAAAATTCTTTATCTCTAGTATTTTTTAACTTTTAAATTTCCATTTAACTGTTTCTTATAGTTTCTATCCCTCTGCTAGAAATCTCCACCTATTTAACCATGTTTTCTACCTTTTGCACTAGATACTTTATTATTTACTTAAAAACAAAGTGATTCGAAACATCTTGTTTAATTTTTCCAATATTGGGATTATCTAAGGTTCTAGTTTTGTTTACTTCTTTAATTCCTGACCATGGGTCACTTTTGCTTTCTTTTATGTGTATTTCATAATTTTTGTCTGAATACTAAACATTGTGTAGAGATGAAATAAATGGTACTTATACCTAGAAATGAGCATATCTTTTTTTTCTATCAGGCTGTTAGTATTAAGTAGTTTAAGTCAATCTAGTTAGTAGTTTAGCTGGATTTAGATTTCGTTATTTTAGTTATCTTCACTGTACCACAGACTTAAAATTATTTCAGTGGTAAGCTGATGTTACTTTTTGCTTAATGTGGAGTCTTGGATGCTAAAGGAATTTTGTCCATGTTTTCCTGCTTCACCCTCAGCTTTCAACAGGCTCTGTACACTTTTTATTACATGGGTTTTCTGTACATGTTCTTGCCACTCTTCCAGAGTAAAGTACTTGCTACTGCTTGTTAATTGATGCGGGGCTCATCTTAGGGGCAAAGAAGGGGTGGATTCTCAGATCTTTTCTTTCAAGTTTAGTCTTTGACTATGTATGCATGGGAATATGGATTGGAAATTTCTCAGCATTCTTGTTCTTCCTACCTCTATGGAAACCTAACTCATTCTTGTATCTGAGGAGGATCTTGGATGGGAGAGGCTTTTGATTTTAGTCTTCTTTCAACAGTAGTATATTTTTAGAGGGAACAGTGGTAAGAAGATTTCTTGTTCCTTCCCCACATGGTAGATTGCTATTCCTTGTTACTTGGTTCAAGGTTTATGGTATGGTTATGACATGTTTCCTGCACATCCCACAATAACAATTTATGTTTGCTTGTGACTAGGGAACACAGGGTTTTCTACCTCTCTTCCAGGGACAAATGGCTTTTACTTCTACCCTTCTCTCCAAAGAAATGAATCTACCTGGACCACGGGAAATGTTTCTACCTTTTTCCCAGTGACAGGTGGCTTTTTTTTCTACCCTTCCACCAGAAGCAATGCATCTTTGCCTGGGCCATAAGTAAAAGATTTTGTAGATTATCTTCTTTTCTCTATCACAGTGGCAGAGATATTAACTTGGAACTTTATACATCATTAGCACTGTCATAGCATCTTTAGAGGACGATACAAAATGATAACAATAGTTCTTTATCTATACTGCATATATACTGTCCTTAAATATTCACCAATAGGCTCTCAGGATGGAGAATAATCATTGAAGTTAAAATACAGAATAAAAATGTCACTAAAATATCCATGTATTGGGAAGGGAAATATACTGATAGGAATTACATAATTTTTATTATGCAGAAAGAAGAACTCTGAGCAGGACTTAATATAAAATTTATATATAGGGGTTAGAAGATGTCTATGATACAAGGAGATCAAATGGATACTGCTTGGACAGCACTTAGTACACTAGTTATAAGGAAGAGAATAGAATGTACTTTAAGGTAAGAAGGGGTGAGGCACTTTTCATCGTGCCTTTCCTCTTCTTTGTTTCCTAACCTCCACAAATCTTTCAAGCACAAATGAAACTTGAATAAATACAGGAAGAGAGAACCACATATACTCATTGAAATCTTGTCTCAGAACATTCTTATGGTCACAGTACAATAGAATAAATCAGAACTGACTTCCAAAACTGATGTTCCCTGTGAGCAGAATATTGTCCTCTGAGCCAAGGAATATGTAGAGTATACAGATCCTGTTCTGTTCTAAGCTACAGGATATTTATTATTTTATGACATCATCTTTCTCTTATACAGCAGATGATTCTACATATCCATTAAAAGTTGTCTGTAAAAAAGCCCCGTCTCAGCACTTCAGCTATTTGTCTAATGTTGCAATTGGAGAGGCAACAAAAGCAAGAATAGCTCCAAGGTGCTATTGGGATATGAGATAACAGTGAAAAGCAAGCTTTTGATGATGGAAGTTTTGATAAATTATACCAACCTTCTTACTGAGAAACATTAAGAACAAAAAAATCAAAAACAAACAAAGAAAATGAACAAAATATAAGCAAGCAAACAGATAAGCAAATAAGAAACATTATCTGAGAAGCATAAAAGTACTAACACAGTAGAAAGGCGTTACTGAGCCAAGATCAAGGAGGAGAATACAGATCAGAGAGGTAAGCAAGAAATATGATCCAACAATTCCACTTCAAAAAGTATGCCCTACATATCTGTGTGCTCATGCACATCAGGGCACATGTACAAGAGAGTTAATAGGTAAACTCTTTATAATTTCAGAAAACAGGAAATAACCCTGATGTTCCTCAGCACAAGAATGGATAAACTCTGGTATATGAATAAGCTCTGATTTGTTACATGTGATCATGTTCATGGTGTAAATGTTCCCACTATAGCCAAATTCAAGCTACCAATGTAATATCCACTGAACATAGGGTTGAGAAGAGATGCATACAATCAGCTTTCATAAGCTGGTATTCACCAGATCCAGTACACCCACTGGTTAAATTGAATTTGACAAGTGTTAACGTTGAGCAAAAGTCAAGAAAAAAAGAAAAAGATATATAAGTACAATTCTACTAATATAAAATTCAAAAACAGGCAAAACTAAAGGATAAAATCTACGTTTTTAAAAAGGAAAACAACATATAGATGGTAAAAGTATAAAGAAAAGAAATTAAAAATACTAAAAAAGATAGGATAGTAATTTGCTTGTGTGTATGTGTTTGAGGTATGGGAGTCAGTGGACTGTTATCTGAAATCAGTATACAAGAAGCTTCTAGCAAGTTTCTATTTCTTAACCTGTGGAGTGTTTACACAGTATCTGTTTTACAGCAAGTTGTTAAGCTATATATTTAGGGTTTATGCAATTTTCTCTCTGTTATATTGCACAATATTTTTAAATGATGAAAGGGATTCTTTTGTCAAAGGGGTGCTATAAAGCATCAAGGAGCTTTTCTAAACACTACCAAGAGAGCTAGGAACTGACTCTCATAATTTAAGTCACTTAAGGGATTCTCTCAACTAAATTTTCTCAGATTCCCACAAGGTACATGAAAACTGCCAGAGGTAATGGTAAATTTCTTAGAAAACAAAAAGAAATAGAAAACAAAAATCAAAACATCATATTTATTGTCAGAGTTAGACATTTTAAGTTAGATACATTTTTATCTTATATTTTTGTTTCAATTATGGGAAGAAAATACCTCCTCTATGATCATTCAAAACTGATTTTTATTTTTATTTTCACAATTAAAAGGAAAAATTTCTATATATAGCAAAAATAATTAAAACAATGCAAAATATTCTAAAAATAAAACGTATCCTCTTAGGTCCCACACCATTAATATTTACCCTATCGCTTTGTTTTAAGGAAATTATTACCATCTCAAATGATATTAATTGTGTTGCTGTTTTATAGTTATCTTGCTCATTAGAGTCTAAGTGCCTTGAGAGCTAGAGCTTGGCCAACTCATTCTCCATTGCATCTTTGGTGCTTAGAATACTGATAGCTCACAGGGACATTAGTAAGATAGTGGAATAGACATTTTTATCCCTCATTTTGACAACCACTCATGGATAAGAACACCTTTGTGGGAGCCAGGGCATCCAGTGGAAATGTCTCAGCACCATACTGAAGCAAAGATATGATCCTAGAGGTATTGAATAGAGTAAGAAAAACAATTTCATTTTACCTCCATCATCCCTCATCCAAGGCAACATAGCTCAAGGCCAAGAGAAACCCACTCAACCTAAAATTTCTCCCATGGGGGAAAGTGAGAATCTAGTGAGTACCTGGCTTTCCCAGCCATGTGAAATGCTGCTAAAGAGGCCTACTTTTGCCTCACTCCACCTAGATCACTGAAGGGATTGGCACAGTTGAATAATCTAGGGGCACATACAAGCAGAGAAAATGAATGTGGGCTCACAGAAATCTGGGTATGGAACCCAACTAAGAGCTGCAGTTTCTACTAACCACCTCACAAACTCCAACAAGAGGTTCACTCATGAACATCATAGTATACCTCACCTACCACCCTGCCAACTGACTGGAAGTTGCCCCCAACATCCTGTGCACCTTTCCCACCTCACCATAGCTGATGCCTTATGTGTGTTTCTATAGTTGGTACATGCAAGCTTTGGCAGATCATGCACAAGCACGCACAGGCAGCTGCCTTGAGTCTGTGAAATTTGGTGAAGGTGCTTAACATTGAACACTTCAAGGTACTGCCTTAGGGAAAACAAACAGGAAGATCACCGTATCAGGCCCAGCTTTTCTAAATCAAGAGAAGATATACAATTCTAATACTTCTCCCTCAAGAGAGAATAAGAGGAGTGGGTGCATCCATAGAAAAGGTCTAAGTGACCCACAGATCCCTTAGCTGGGCTAACTGGTGTGGGTATTTCTCTCCCAAAGCCAGACGATAAAAACTGTAGAAGATGACTACTTTTTCAAAATGTAAAAACAGCAACACAAAACTTCGTGGAACATGAAAACTCAAATAAAACATGACAAGACCAAAGGGACACAAAAATTTTCTAGTAATTAACTGCAAAGAAATGAAGAGCTACAATTGTCTGACAAAAAATTCAAAATAATAGTTTTGAGTTTTTTGTTTGTTTTCTTTTAAGGAAGTTCAGTGAGCTATTTATTTTTGAAATAGCCAAATATACTAACATCACATATTGAATAATTTACTATTTCCCCAGAGTTGAAGTGCCATGTTTATTAGCTACTGATACTCATATTTATTTATATCTATTTCAAGATTCTTTATTCTGTTCTTTTGAGTCATTTGTCTATTCCTCTTGAGGGTTTTAATTATGGTTTCTTTATATTATGTTTTAACAATTAGTACATCTTTTCCCCTCTTGTTATTTCTCTTTCTCCCTGTCTTCTTGACTGGTATTTCATGTTTATATTTCTAGACTATTAAGAGTTTCATTTTATCTCACTCTCCCTAAAATAATATCAAAATTATAATTAGGATTGCATTGAATTTGTAGATTAATTTTCTTTCCAGTCAAGAGCAGTGCATGCCTTTCCATTTGAACAAATGTCTTTTTAATTCCTCCTATAAAATTTCTAAATTTTCTTTATACAGGTTTATAAAATTTTGGTTTGGCTTATTTTTGGGTAATACAATTATTTTGTTGTTGTATATGGGATCTTTCCTTTTATTTCATACACATACACACACACACACACACACACACACACACATACACATACTATGAGAGAGAAAGAGAGAAGGTACAAGTGCCATTGTTTTTTATACTTAATTTTGCAACCAGCTTCTGTTATGCAGAAGTTTGAAGTACAAAAAACTAACCGGTTCTATTAAAACAGTGTGTAGAAGGTAGATCCTACAGATAATTACAAAATATTAACAAGTCACTGTTTAAACATTAAAGGGATAATAAAGACTATTTCAGCCAGCATTTGTGTCCTTCAATGTGAGAATGGTGATGAGGTTAAAACTTAAACAAAATAAAACACAGTGTAGGAAGGAGACTCTAGAAATGGTCTAATCCTACCTTCCACCTATTTAAGGGATTCCATCAATTTCATTCCTAAACAGTCAGCCATCCTATTTCTACCTGAATAGTTCTTGACATGGAGAATGTACCACCTTCTGAAGAGCTTCTTTACAGACAGCTCTTATTTAACAAAGTTAGAAAGAGTATTTTCATCCCCTTGGTCCTGGTTCTTCTTTCCCTTTTTTTGGAGTAAAGAAAAGAGTGGAGTTTAATCTTTATTTATAGGACACTGCAAGATGTGAAACTCCACATAGAAATCAGAAACCCATTCACAGGACAAGCTTAATACAGTATTTACAGTTTGGAACTGTTCAAGTATGGTTCCATGTAAAAAATATGCTATAATAACAAATCACATTTGAAAGAAGTTCTTAGTAGTGAAACAGTAAGACAAACATGCCAAACATTAGTATACACTGGTTCTGACTCTGAGAGTACACACAGAAAGCATACTCTCTTTTCAATACTAGCCCTTCACACACTTGAAGAATAATATCACGTTTGACCTCAGAACTTTCTGTAAACCTTCCCAGGTTCTTCAACTATGCCCTATGTGGCATCATTTTTAGACCTTTTGAATTTCTTACCATTTCCAAGGAATCCAAAATTAACTTCACCTGGTGGAGAATTTTTCCCAGCATAATGTCCATAGCCACTAAAACAGTAGCTTTTTTCATACCCAGGGACTTCTAAAAACTACATTTCCATACTAATTCAAATTGTAAGGCTTCAATAACCTCTAATTTTATAATGAATATTCATAAACATTTGCACTGTGCTCAGTATAATGGAATGCGATTTTAAAATTCATTTTTATTCTCCAGTGGGAAGCAGCTCCAGAAATTTAAGAACCAGTCCACCAGAGTGGACACAATTTATGAATAACAGTTCTAAATTACTTGGATGTTTGTCATGTCTGAGTTGAAAAATGCAAATGAATGTGTTGCTAGTTCCATAAATCTGGTACAAGAATATTTTATGTTTGCATCGAGAAAAGCATCTTCTACTATTTTAAAAATAAGTCAGCACAGAATAAGACTAGATATCTGCTCTAGCAGAAAACAAAGAAACAAACGAAAACCCCCCTTGGTTTCCTACTTTTCATATGTTCTAATTGGTAATTAGATATTGAAAGTGAATAGATGTGACTACTAATCTTCAGAAAAATTAAAGAAAACAATTATTATATTTGGGTAAATTTGCATCTTTAGATAAAATCTATGAAGTTATAAAATATTGTGACCAGACCTTTAGTATTTACTGGAGTTATTAGGCAACAAACTCAAAGGTATGGAAAATCTTACACAGATTCCAAAGCAAATATGAAGTGATATTTTAGTATTGTATCCTCTAGAAATGTGTTATTCAAAATATCCAAATCAATATACTGTCTTCCAAAGAGGGAAAACAAAATTTAAATTCAATATTGATGAGGAATGATATTCATATTGTTTTTTAGGTAATGAATACATAACAAAGAAGAGAGGAAATGCCCAATGCTCATCTCTTCATACTTTCAAATAGTTTTCATCAGTAGTACAGCATGAACTAAGGCTATCCAAATATAAAAATGACTCATTCTTTGTTGAATTGCAAAAATAAGTCCAATCTTTTCTGTGTCATCGTTAAATTAATTTACATATTCACCTTTCTTTAAGATGCTTCTGTGTGTAACTATCAAACTGACTAGATCACTGATTGCAGACTCCGTGGACATTCCTGCTAATTTGCTTGCCATTTTCACCTAAAAGAGGATGTTAGAGTAACATATTTTAGCTATGTCATCTGTAGTAAGTGCAGATTATAACAATTTGCTTCTTAATAGTTCTTTACAGTTTTATCGATTATTTTCACATGTATTAAGATGGAAGCATGTCAGGTAAAATCTCCTATAAAGGGTAAACTCACAACTAATGGATGTGAGGAGTGTTGTAGGGGGGAAGAGCACACCTCAAATCATGGTTGGGGTGTGGCAAAGTCATAACATGTAACCAAAGTGTTTTAACCCCATAATATCCTGAAATAAAAAATAAAAATCACTGGTGTCAGTCACATAAGGAAGGGCAGATCCTGGTAGAAGCGGGGGCCTTAAAAAGAGAGTAGAAGCACCTCCTATTGCCTTTTCAAGCTCTTTTGAGGCTTTGAGGACACTCTAAAACAGACAGAGAAAGATAGCACCTGATGCATGAAATATTAATAACTTGCCCAAAGGGGGGGCAAAGATTAAGATAAATAAGCCTTACTGTATAAGCAATGTGTTCGCAGTATGTTTCTCTGAGGGATTGCTTCCTTTTGCTATCTATGGATCTGAATAAAATCTTGGAGCAGGATAGGTATTAATAGACAAACTCTGGAGTTACACTGCCTGGACTGAGATCCTGGCTTGGCACTTCCTAGACAGGGAAACTTGAGAAAGTTACTTTACCCTTCATTATGTGCCTCAGTTTCCTGATAATTATAGGACCTACTCCACAGGTTTTTGTGAGGATTAAATGAGTTAATATGCATAAAGTGCTTGTATAGTACTTACTATGTGCCAGGCATTGTTCTAAGTGCTAGCTATTAAAAGTTTCATCTTAATCTCAACCATGATTTGCAGTATTTGGGGAAGAGCCATGAGTTCATTTTTGGGAGAGCAACACCTCCTTAGGTTGGCACACTGGCAGTAGGAATTAGTGTGACCCAATGGGAAGGTGAATATTGGAGGTAAATGTTGGTGCTACAAAGTCCATCTTTTCCTTTTCAAGTGGAGATCCTCTCTCCATTGCTAAACTTGGAAGTACAGGGTTTTAATTATATTAGGGAGACACTGGATTTCCTCATAAACTGTTATTTTAGTAAATATGCATCAAGTATCTGTTATGTGTAGGGCAATATGCCAGGTGCTAGAGACACTTAAAATTTGCCAATCATAGCCCTTGGCCTGCCTTTAGCAAGAATCCTGTTGGGTCAGTTTAACAAGAATCTCACTTCCCTTGATGTCTCATTCTAGTAGTTTCTCATCCACTGACCCTGTCACCCTGTTC
>VBSM01001483.1:6601384-6628139 GCA_008086735.1 Cheirogaleus medius | reverse complement strand
CGGCCTCCCAGAGAGCTAGGATTACAGGCGTGAGCCACCGCGCCCGGCCTGGGGACTCATTCTTAATCTCCAATAATACAAGTTAAAATCCTCTGCCCTCTGTATTATCTGTTTTTTTGATCTCTTTTTCATGTTGATGGCTTTCCCCAAACATTTGGTGATCATTGGTGAGACATTCATATTTACAGCTGAAATAACAAGAAGTTCATTGAAAGAACTTTGTCCATTGGCGGACTTTGTTGGTGAATGTACTTCACATTTAAATAATCAAATGGCCAGAAAGATTTTTCATTGAAAACCCTTAAGTATCAGTATTTACGTATCTTCTCTTTAGGGAAGTTCAGTATCATTAGCAAATCACTTACCTGTGGTTTCTGAGGCTAGCTTCCTGTGTTCTGATGTTGAGTAAAAGCAGGGGACTGGAGTTTCACCTTTACCATGTAGACTCTCATTCAGTCCCCTTTTATGATCTGGCTTCTCACTCCTATTTTCCCTTATGTGTTATGTAGCCAAGGCCAGAATCTCTCTGATTCAAATAACCCAGAAAACACATCGCCTATCCTTTATGGGAGTTGGGAAAGGCAGGAGTAATGACATGAAAATCTAATCATTCCTGCTGATTTTATACCCCTGCAAGGCTCCTACTGTCTGTGGTGCCTAGTGCCTCCAATTCCTAGCCTGTTCAGAGCACTTCAAGGTAAACTGGCTATATCTCCTCATTCTGCTAAATTATTTACGCCTTCTTCTTCATCCTTTTCCCATCTATATTGTGGCTTGCGGTTATAAAGATCTTCTAGTTTTATTGAAGGTGAAATTTGTGGAGTTTTGTTTTGTTTTGTTTTGTCTTGTGTTTAGAGATTGTTTTCAAGAGAAGAGGGTAGAAATACTTTACTCCATCGTATTTAAACCACCTAATTTTATAGATATATAAACCAAGACTGTGGAAGATGAAATGACTTTCCTTTTGTTAATCCCATTGCTGCCACAGCTCTGATTAGAAACAAGTCATTTAATTATGAACCCTGTGCTTTTGTCAGCATACCACAGTGAAATAGGCTCCATACGGTGACACTACTAAATTATCGCTTTCCTTTTTGATTAAATATATAGTACACATTCATCCACTAAAACTGTTCCTGGCAAAATCACAAATGACCTCCATGTTGCCAACTCAATCATCAATTATTAGTCTTCATCTATTTAACTCATCAGCACAATTTACAGTATTGATCACTCCTTCCTTCTTGAAACACCTTTGTTCATTTGGCTTCCAAAACCCCATTCTTAGTTTTCCTCCTACCTCATTTCTTCCTCCTTTTCTATTCTTTGGCTCCTCCTCATTTATCAAACTTTCAAGCATTGGAGTGTCCCAGAGCTCTATTTTCAGATCACGATTCTCCTCCATCTGTCCCATTCCCTAGGTGATCTGATTTGTCCCATTGCTTTAAATATTGTGATAAACAGTTTTATGCATTAACTTGATGGGACCAGGGGATGCCCAGATACCAGAATAACATTATTTCTGGATGTGTCTGAGAGGGTATTTCTGGATAAGATTAACATTTCAGTTAGTGGATTCAGTAAAGTAGATGGCTCTCCCCATTGGCGGTGGGCATCACTCAATCCATTGAGGGCCCAAACAGAACAAAGGTGGAGAAAGGATGAAATCACTCCTGCTCTTCTGTCTCATCACTTGAGCTTGGACATATCATCTCATCTTCTTCTGCCCATCAACTCCCCTGGTTCTCAGGCCTTCATACTTGGTCTGAATTATACCACTGACTTTTCTGGGCCTCCAGCTTACAGATGGCAGACTGTGGTAATTCTCAACCTCCATAATTCTATGAGACAATTCCTCATAATAAATTTTATATAATATATATATACATATATATCCCCGGGAGAACCCTGGCTAATACAAATATCATATATATGCTGATGACCTCTAAAAGCATATCTTAATTTACTCACTAAATTCCAGACTTGTATATTCAACTAACAACTTAATATCACTCTCCATTATAGTAACTAACCTCACCTTGCCTTTGGTGATTAAGTTCTGCCACTTAGCTCTGTTGCCCTGGGATCCAGTTACTCCCATTACATTTAGGTTTTCTAATTGAGTAGCTGCAGTTCCCTCTGTAAGGTCCAGCCTACATAGAAGAGCAATAATGGCACTCTTCAAGGATTCTGAAGCTCCTCTCACAAATTTCTTTCTCAAAGTATGAATGAAAAGTTTGCTTTATGGATGCTACCAGTGTGATTAAGTAGGTCTTAAATGACAAATCCATTCTAACATTCCAATCTCCCTAAGTTTCTGTGTCACTTCTTCTGCATTAAACCAAGGAAGATTGGGAATTCCCAATTTACTCACAGTGTGCCGCCTTTTGGTCCATGTTTCAGCTAACCAACCAACCAATCAGAGTCCTTTCTAACTTCTCAATGTGTAACATTAAATGCAGAACCTCTTCTTATTGAATCCATATAAATTTAGCCCGATCTAACTTTATATTCCTTCCAACATTATTCCACACCCTTAATGCCCATTTCCATACATATTCCCTGGATTTCTGCTTGTATAAATTCAAACACTCAAGTATTAGTTTTGGAGGGTAGTGCACTTCTCATGGGTCACACTTTGTACTTCACCTTTAGAAGCCTGCTGGGACTTGAGTCTAGTTATAGGACTAAACACAAAGAGGGTTAGTGTTGGTAGGTCCTGAAGAGTATCAGCATTGTTGTGCATAGTAGCTGCCTCAGTAGAGGCCATTAAAATGTCCTCAGACAATGCAGGGTTAATCCACTCAAACAGAGGTAGAAAGGCCAAGACCACTATGGGGAGGAAGGCTGCTTCCACTGGATGTGGAAAGACCTTTTCTACTGGCAAAGGAGGCTCACAAGAATTTAGGGGTTAAATGTGCTCAGCTTCATTAGGATCTTCCAAAATAACCCCATGCCAACTTACAGGATCCCATTATTTCCCAATCAATGCCTTCACTTTAACAGTAGACATCCTGAAAGGCTGGGAGTTAAACTTACATAGCAATTCAGCCAATATCAGGATGAGGTCGTGTATTTTATTTTAAACAATTTCAGCCCTGCAGCTACAAGAGATAAGGTTCTCCCTTGGGGCATACCTGGAAGCTCTTAGGTCATTTATGTAGTGCTTGAGCTGGTAATTTTAATCCCTGAGTTCATTCTTTTCTTTCATCACTTTGTCCAGTAACAATAAGAGCAGCAACGCAATGTCATTATATTCCTTAGCTTTCCAAATATGTTCAAGAGAATCATGTACAGAGTCACTTAGCTACTTTATTTACATAAGTAGTTAATTAGAAGTATCCAATGCAGATATTTTGTGTATCTCTATGAACAGTTTATGTCATAAGATATCAGTGATCATTTTACTACTGGAAAAGTTGTCATTAGAATCTTTAAATCTACTTAGATTAGAGAACCAATTCCAGAAACCCCAGAACCAATTCAGAAAACTCATCTTTAAAATTCTCTTCTACCAGAATCACTCTCAGTACCAAAATCTGTATTAGCCAGGATTCTCCAAAGAAATAGAACCAATATGGAGGTGGGGAGGGAGGAGAGAGAAAGAGAGTGGGGAGGCAGACTATTATGGAAATTGGCTCATATAATTATGGAGCCCAAGAAATCCCATGAGCTGTCATCTGAAAGCTGGAAAACTAGGAATACCACTGGTGTAATTCAGTCTGCATTAGAAGGCCTGAAAATTGGGAGACCCAATGGGGTAACTCTTAGTTAAAATCAGGATTGGGGGGTGGTGGCACAGTATAAGTCTTGGAGTTTGAAGGTCTAAGAACCAGGAGCTTCAGTATCCTAGGACAGGAGAAGACAGAGATGAATGTCTCAGTTCAAGAAGAGAGAGCAAATTCACCCTTCTTTTGCCTCTTATTCTATTCAGGTTTGTAATGGATTAGATGATGCCCTCCTACATTGATGAAGGCAATCTTCTTTATTATGTCTACCAATTATTAATAAAATGTTAAGCTCTTCCAGAAACACTCTCACAGACATATCCAGAAATAATGTTTTACCACTAATCTTGGCATCCATTAGCCCAGTTAAGTTGACAAATAAAATTAACTATCACCATACTATATAATTCAAACTATATGACCTTCTGGAAAAGGCAAAATTATGAAGAGAGTACAAATATTAATGATTGCCATAGGGTAAGAATGAAGGTAAGATGAATAGGTGGAGCATAGAGGAATTTTAGGGCAGTAAAACTATTTTTTATGATACTATTATGGTGGTTATTTGACATTATGCATTTGTCAAGACCCTTAGAACTTTAAAGCACAAGGAGTAAACATTAACATATGCAAATTGTTTAATAAAATTATTTAGGAGGTCAGAGAATCTCAGGAGAGAATACAGAATGTAACAAAACAATCTAACTGTATTGCAAATATATAAAAGAACATCACTGAATGGAGTAGGAGGAAAAGGTGCTGACCTAAGACACTTTGGAAATAAGTGGAGTCTGTAAGACAAAAAGAAAAATAAAAAATACATAAGCACTGTACCCTAGCTGATAAAGTTGTAACCCATGGGGCTATGGGTTAATAATTTTGATACTGACATATTTCTGCCTTAATCCATTTGTGTTACTTTAACAAAATACCTGGGACCGGATAATTTATAAAGAACATAGATTTATTTTTTTTCTTTTGAGGCTGGGAAACCCAAAAACAAGGTGTTGACAGATTTGGTATCTGGTAAAGGCCTTCTTACTACATGTGTACATGGCAAAAGACAGAATGACAAAAAGGACTGAACTCAATCCCTTAAACCCTTTTATAAAAGTGCTAATCTCAACCTTGAGTATAGAGTCCTTATGGCCTAATCATCTCCTAAAGGCCCCATCTCCTAATACTGGCACATGAATCTTAGCTTCCAGCATATGCATTTCGAGGGAACACATACATTCAAACCATAACGTTCCATCCCTAGCCTCCCAAAATTAATGTCTTTCTCACATACATCCAAAATATGTTTATTCCATCCCCAAAGCCCCCAAAGCCTTAATTTATTCCAGCATCAACTTAAAATAATTTAAGTTCAAAGTCTCATCTAAATGAGATATGGGTGAGACTCAAGATATGAGTCCTCCTGAGGCAAACAGTTCTCCAGCTATGAATCTGTAAAATCAAACAAGTTGTGTGTTGCAAAACATAGTGGTCAGATAGGCATAAGATAGACATTCCCATTCCAAAAGGGAAAAATAGGCAAGAAGAAAGGGGTAACAGATCCCGAGTAAGACCAAAACCCAACAGGGCAAACATTAAATTTTGAGACTTGAGATTAATGCACTGGGAAGGGTGTTGGGTCCCCATGGCTCCAAGTGACCACACTCCCATGGCTTTGCTGGGCACAGCCCACACTGCAGCTCTCACAGACTGGAGTCAGGTACCTGTGGCTATCTCATCCTAAAGTTGCACACTGTTGGCTCTATAAGCCTGCAGTTTCAGGGGCAGTCTCAACCCTATGGATGCACTAAGCATTGCCCTACTGAGGGTTCTTTGCAGTGGCCCCTATCACACATATCCACTAAGCAGTGTTCTAGAGGAAGCTCTGTGCAGTAATACTGTCCCTGTAGCAATTCTCTGCCTGGCCCCCCAGGCTCTTAGAGGCATCCTTTGAAATCTAGGTGAGGGTAGACATGCCTCTACAGTTTGTGCACTCTGCATCTGCAGAGTTAGCACCATGTGGTTGCAATCAAGGTTTACAGCCTATACCTTTTGTAGTAATGGCCTGAGCTGCACGTGGGCCCACTTTAGCCACAGCTGCAGTGGCCAAGGAGCACTGCATCAGAATACAAGGAGCAGAGATTTGAGGCAGCCATGCGAAGTGAGCCCCAAGGTCCAATGTGTATCCTGAGACCCTCTCTTGCTCTCAATTTTCTAGTATTCTGGGGCTGTGATGGGTGGGGCAGCCACAAAGATCTCAGAAATGCCTTTGGGGTCATTCTTCCATTTTCCTGATGAAGAACATCTAGCTTCCTTCTATCCATACTAATCTCCATATCAAATGGTCACTTAGCCACATCCTTGGTATTCTCTTGCAAACATACTTTTTATTCTTCACAATCTGAGTAGGCTGAAAATTTTTCAAATCTTTAAGTTCTGATTCCCTTTTAATTAAAAATTCTGTGTTTAAATCATTTCTTTCTCCTTGCATTTTACTTTAAGCAATCAAGAGAAGCCATGTAGTGCCCTGAATGCTTTGCTTAGGGATTTCTTCTGCCAAATATCCTATCTCATTGTTCACAAGTTCTGCCTTCCACAAAACATTAGGACATGGAGACAATTTATCCACGTTCTTTGCCTCTTTGTAATAGGATGGCCATTCCTCCAGTTTCTAATATCTTGTTCTTCATCTGAAACTTCATCAGAATTCCCTTTACCATCCATATTTCTGCCAACATTTTATTCACAACCAGTTAGATAATCTCTAAGATGTAGACTTTCTTTACAGCTCTCTTTTTCTGAGCCTTCACCAGAATTGCTCTGACTGCTTCATTCACAGCAGTCTAGTCTTTTTCTGCATGCACTTCAAAACTGTTCCAGCCTCTACTGATTACCCAGTTCCAAAGCCACTTCCACATTTTTAGGTATTTGTTATAGCAGCACTCCTCCCTTCTTGGTACCAATTTCTGTCTTAGTCAATTTGTGCTGCTATAGCAAAATAACTGAGACTGGGCATAGTACTTTATAAAGAACAGATATCCATTTTCTCAAAATTCTGGAAGCTGAGAAGTCCAAGATCAAAATGTTGACAGATTCAGTTTCAGATGAAGGCCTTCTAACGGCATTCTTACATGACAGAAAGTGGAGGGGCAAAAGGAACCAAACTATCTGCCTCAAGCCCTTTTAAAAGGTGCAAATCTCATCCATGAAAGTGGAGTCTTCCTGGCGTAATCATGTCCTAAAGGCCCCTACCTCTTAATATTGTTACATTGGGTATTAGGTTGCAACATATGAATTTGGGGCGGGAAGACACATACATTCAAGCCATAGCAATAGATATACTAGATATCAACAATGAATTGTGAATTAAATGTATGATGAATAGTGGGAGCCAGATTTCTCACTGTTGCAGTGAGAGGTTATGTTAATACATGTGCAAAGGAAGGAATCTAGATTGATCCATGTGGTAATGGATTAGAGTTTGAGACATCAATATGAACTCATGTTAGCTTAGTATATGTCGTGGCCCGTTTGCAGGATGAGGGATGAACATAAAACACAAAGAAACACACAAAGAAAGACACGGACACACATAAAGACAGTACAAGACTGCAGCGCTGTAAGCACCAGTCATTTTATTCTTATACCCTAAAAATCAAAGTTACTTCCTTGTACATGACCACCCAGGCATTGCAGCAATGGCCATAAATTCCAGAACACGTAGCCTAAGGACACAGATGTCCCATGACTCAGGGTCTTAATCCAGTTGCTTAAGGCGATGGCCATAAGCCAGAGTTTGAGATAAGCATAGATAAGCAATTCAGCCACAAAGGGAAACTTTCCGTTCCCATCCCTTTTGGCCTGGCCCCCTGCAGCTGTGCCTGTCTTAGGTTGGCCCTCCTTGAGGGATCTTACCTGTCATTGAATACCAGCCATCCCATGAACTCAGGCAGTACCAATAAGGGCAAGATGTTTATCAAGTGGCCTCCAGACCCCCAGAGCTGTGGGGCTGGGAAGCATTTGCTTACATGCAGAAGCTCAAACTCTTTGTTATGCCTTCAAGCAGCAACCCTGTTTGTTAGGTGAACCTAAGCTGGAATGTATGACTCTCATGCCACTCTGAGCTGGGCACGTATTCCTTCTCCTAAGATTAATTCTTAAGCTGCACAATTATATGGCAAGCCTCCAACAAGTATACATACAAATGGTTGCTTATAAAAATATTTAAGATATGTATATACTCACAGGTTATTAGATAAACATAAAATTCCTTGCTCTGTCACCATTAGGGTCTAGAAGCAAAAATGCCCTCATTAGCAATGAGCACACATAGCACACAGAGCTTGGTTTATATAGACATTCTTCAATAAAAGGAACTGGAGCTCCCTGAAGAAACTAATGATTCTAGGAATGAGGTAGGAAATTATACCAAATGAGTCTGGATTATTTTATAGTGCTAGAAAGTAATGGAAAAACTAAAAATTATAAATACCAACCATTCAGATTGTTAAATTAGGTTAAAGGAACATAGGAGCCAACTGAAAACACTCCCAGTAGCCAAATCTGGGTCAATATGAGCAAGAAAATATATAAAACAGTATTAGATTATAACTCAAGTTATACAATAACTATTCATGAGCAAATACTGACATGCATGATTAAATAAATAAATAAATGGGGGTGAATAGATAAATCTCCCATGCAGTAGAATTCCAAATAATTCATGTAGATACTCTTTCCTTAAGGAAGTAGGGCATAACTCCCCATTGAATAAGTGTGGGCTGAATAGTGACTTTCTTCTAAGGAGTACAGTGTGGAAAGGGGGAAAACAAATAATTTTACAATGGAAAAAAACTAGTAAGCATTACTCAGATAGGTGATTGAGTTCAACCTCAACAATGATGTTGACAGCATGTAGGTTGATAGTGTGTCTATACATACATATTATGCATGTATCTTGACAGTATGTGCTCTTGATATGATGTGAAGAAAACGGCACTTTATCTTTTTGGCCTTCCTCTCAAAAACCCACAACTCCACAACCCCACTTTAATCATGAGAAAAATATCAGACAAATCCCAATTTAAGAACACTACAAAAAATACCTGACTGAGACTTTTCAATATTGTCAAGGGGAATCAAAGAAAATCTGAGAAAGTATTATAACTAAGAGGAGCCTAAGGACACATGACAACTAATTTAATGTAGTCCTGGATGGGATCCTGGAATAAAAATAGACAGTAGCTAAAAACTAAGTATAGACTTTATTTAATAAACTAAGAATAAGGTATGGGCTATAGTTAATAATACTATATCAAAGGAATCAGCCAAGATGGTCAACTAGAGACATCACTTGTCATATTGTCCTGGCTGGAAGGTAGAATATTGCACTGAGGAAAGCAGGGTACAGTTGTAGCTCAGGTGTGTATCACAAGGAGAGACAACAGAGATGTTTGGGGACCCAACCAAGAAGAACTGTGAAGCTAAGAAGGAAAAAGATAAAGAGGAGAAGACGTAGGTGTGGACCAAACCCAGAGAGGCTTTGAGCCCAGTGAAAGGGTAAAGGAGGCTTCCTTTCTCCCACCTAGTTAACTTCCATGAGCAGCAGGACATAAAACATACTAGAGGCACTTAAACCCTCCATAAGCCCAGGCACAACAGCTAAACAGGAATAGCAGGGTAAATGAGGAAACCCCAGGAGTTCAGGTACTCAAAAGGGACACTCCACAGGAGAGTGGCACGAGAGACCAAAATGCCAGCTTTCTTACCCCTAAACACTTCCTCCCCTGTACCTCTTCAAATCATGGCATTGGAGACAGTAATTTTAGCCCAGGCCAAGCTAAACACCCATTGCAACTGTGAGAATACTCTGAACCAAGAAGCACATGAACAGGTGCTTCTCTATGGCAGGAGCACATTCCCAGATGCAGTCATCACTGAGAGCAGGCCACCACAATTTGCAAGATTCTTGCCTGCCAGTATTTTGCAGGATCATGTGCTGGAGGATTTGACAGGTGGACCAGACCCAGTGACCCCTGGACATGAGAGTAGTACAGGAAGATGCAGAGGACAGGTCTTGGATCTGGGCTAGAGTGGCAAGGAAGCCCTCACAGACATATCCAATGGTAGAGTGTGGAAGGGTGCTGAGGAACAGGGATATGTTCGTGTTCCCAACCCACACCCCTATTGGCAAACCACCATATTGGATAGGGGCACAGCACTTGGAGTGAATTAGCCAAGCCCCTGGTTCCCATGACAATTGAACATCTCTGGTGCACTGGCTGAATAGGAGCAGTAGCCCCCCCACACACTCATTACAATAGGGAGTGCAGCTTAAGAAAAGTGACTGGTGAGTGGCTGGTTCACCCTGGCAGGAGCATGCCACTAACAGAGGCCCCTACAGACAGAGAGGACCACCTCTCTCCAGTTAGGGTCTTGTGGTGGAACAGGCATGCACAATTGGGGATTCCCCTATCCTCCAGCATCCTGTGGAGATACATGCTAGTGGGTCACATGCATGGACAGAGGGGTAGTTTGAGAGCTAATCTCAGGCAGTGAAGGAACTCACATGAACTAATCTAATGGGAGAGTGGCATGGAGTTCCAGGGAGTGAATAGAGAAGGAGCTCACCTGAACCCACAGAGAAACTGTGCTAGTGGACAACGGTGGAAAGAGCCTGGCCTGGGGCCCTAGCACTCAAGCAATTAGGCTCCTCCTTCAGGAATAGCCTTTCCAGCTTGGAGAGAATGCCCTGAACTTCATATCAACAGCTCCCCCTAGTGGCCAGATAAGCAAATGCTGAGCTCCACCAAGGCTTTGCAAAGCCTCTCAGGCTCTCACAATCTACCCACAATTTGTCTTGCTCCTTCTCCCACCTCAGGGGGATTAGAGATCAAGCAAGCCCCTGGAAGCTACCAGGTCCCTCCTAAAGCTTGGAGCATTCATGTGTCCCACCTAGGGGACCTGAGCTTACCATGAGTACAAAAGATCATCTCTGCAGCTGGCCTTTCCACACAAACTTCAATCAATAACAGGGGAACGACCCTCTAGCTAAACATAGCACTTCCCAACTCAAGCAAAGAAGGAGCATCTGATTCATACTCACAAGTGCCACCTACCATCTTGGAGATTAAGCTGGGGGACCTAACTCACTACATACTATTGGGAGGAGGTGAAGACAGCAGGTCAGAAGTAACCTGAGAGGTTCATCAAACCTGCTAGAATACCACATAGGCAACTGAGGACCAGCACTCCTCTCCCCCACATGCTCAGGGATCAATCTTTGGGGACCTGAACACAGGCCGGTTAGCCAGGCCTAGTACCCCCTGGTCTTGACAGAGAGGGCTGATGAGAAGGAATCAGCAAAATAACTCCAGAAACATGAAAAATCAGAGTGAAAGGACACCCCAAAGGAAAAAATAACTCCTTACCAATGGATACTAACCAAAATGCAAAGATTGAAATGACAGATGAAGAAGTTCAAATATGAATTGCAAAGAAGCTCAATGAAATACAAGAGAAAATAGAAACAAAACACAAAGAAACCACAAAAACAACACAGGATATGAATAAAACATTGCTAAAGAAATCAAATTACTAAAAAAAATCAAACAGAACATCTGGAAATTAAAAATTCATTCAAGGAAATACAAAACACAGTGGAAAGCCTTAAAAATAGGCTACATCAGGAGGAAGAATGAATCTCAGACATTGAAGACAACACTTTTGAATTAAGCAATTCAATCAAAAAGAAAGAAGAGAAAAATAAGAGGAACAAACAAAGCCTAAAAGAAACATGGGATTATGTAAAGAGGCCAAACATAACAATCATAGGCATCCCTGAGGGTGAAGAAGAAAATACAAAAAGGTTGCAAAACCTACCTGAGGGAATAATTAAGGAAGATTTCCCTGGCCTTACTAGAAATAACCAGATACAAGAACATCAAAGGACTCCTGGGAGATTCATCACAAAGAGGCAACCACCATGACACATAATCATCAGACTGGCCAAAGTAAACATGAAGGAGGCGCTCCTAAGAGCCATAAGGTGAAAGCATCAGGTAACTTACAAAGGAAAACCTATCAGACTAACTGCAGATATCTGAACTGTGACCTTACCACCCAGAAGGGATTGGGGCTCCATTCTCAGTCTTCTCAACCAGAATAATGGCCAGTCTATAATTCTGAATCCCACTAAACTCAATTTCTTATATGAGAGAGAAATAAAGACTTTCTCAGAGAAGCAAACAGTGAGGGAATTTGTCAAGACCAGATCTGCCATGCAGGAAGTACTCAAAACCGCACTATACATGGATTAGCACAACAGATACCCACCAGTGGAAAATCATACAAAAGGTCAGAGCACAGATACCAAAATGGCTCAAGAGATAAAATGAAGCAATAAAGTTCTACTCAATAGGATTAACAGAAATTCACCTCACTTATCAATTATTTTAATAAATGTGAATGGCTTAAACTGCCCACTCAAGAGACATAGGCTGGCTGAATAAATTAAAAAATACAAGAAAAGTATCTTCTGTCTCCGAGAAACACATCTAACCCACAAGGACTCATTTAGACTCAGGGTAAGGGATGGAAAACAATATTCCATGCAAATAGAAACCAAAAGAAAGTAGGTATAGCAATTCTTATATCAGATAACATAGACTTCAAATCAAAAAAAGCAAAGAAAGGCAAAGATAGTCATTATATAATGGTGAAGGGAAAAATACAATGAGAAGACATAACAATATTAAATATTTATGCACCTAACACAGGTGCACCCAGATTCATAAAATAAAGCCTACTTGATCTAAACAAAATGATAAATAGCAGCATCGTAAAAGCTACAGACTTCAACATTCCACTGACAGAATGGAACAGTCTTCCAAGCAGAAAATGAACAAAGAAACAATGGACTTAAACAGCACTCTAGAACAAATAGGCAAAACAGACATTTACAGAACATTCTACCCCAAAACTACTGAATATACATTCTTCACATCAGTGCATGGAACATTCTCTAAGATTGATCACATCCTAGGGCACAAAACATGTCTCAACAAATTAAAAAAAAAAAACAAATTATACCATGTATCTTCTCAGACCACAGTGAAATAAAATTAGAAATAAATTCCAACAGAAACACTCAACCCTACACAAGGTCATGGAAATTAAATTACCTGCTGCAGAACGATTATTGGGTCAAAGAGGAAATTAAGATGGAAATGAAAAGATACTTTGAATTAAATGACAAAGGGGACAAAAGTTATCAAAATCTCTGGGACTCAGCAAAAGCAATCCTAAAGGGAAAATTCATACCCTTAAATGCCTACATCCAAAAGACAGAAAGATCATAAATGAACAATCTAATGAATTGTCTCAAGGAACTGGAAAAGAAAGAGCAAACCAATCTCAAACCCAGCAGAAGAAAAGAAATAACCAAGAGCAGAGCAGAACTAAATGAAACTGAGAACAAATGAATCGTACAAAAGATTAATGAAACAAAATTGAGTTCTTTGAAAAGATAAAATCAGCATCCCTCTCACTAGGTTAACCAGAAACAGAACAGAAAGGACCCTAATAAGCTGAATCAGAAATAAAAAGAGATATTACAACTGATACTATAGAAATACAAAATATCTCTGAATACTATAAAAATGTATATGCACATAAACTTGAAAACGTTGAAGAAATGGACAAATTCTTGGAAACACACAACCTCCTTACCCTTAATCAGGAAAAAATAGAACTCCTGAACAGACTAATATCAAGTAACAAAATTCAAGCAGCAATAAAAAGATCTCATAACAAAAAAATGTATCGGACCAGATGGTTTCACAGCTGCATTTTACCAGATCTATAAAGAAGAACTGGTACCTATAAGGCAAAAATTATTTCATAACAGCAAGAATGAAGGAATCCTCCCCAACTTGTTCTATGAAGCCAATATCACCTTGATAACAGAGCCAGGAAAGGACACAACAAAAAGGAAAACTACAGGTGAATATCCCTTATGAATACAGATGCAAAAAATCTCAATAAAATCCTAGCAAACTAAATTCAGCTGCACATCAAAAAAAAAAAAATCCACCATGACCAAGTGGGCTTCATGCCAGAATGCAATGATGGTTAAACATATGCAAATCTATAAATTTAATTCACCACATAAATAGAAACAAAACAAAGACCATATGATCCTCTCAATTGACGCATAAAAAGCATTTGACAAAATTCAGCACACTTTTATGATAAGAACTCTTAACAAAATAGGCACAGATGTAAAATAGCTCAAAATATAAAAGCCATATATAACATACCTATAGCCAATATCATACTAAATGGGAAAAAATTAAAAGCATTCCCTTTTAGAACTGATACTAGACAAGGTTGCCCACTGTTGCCACTTTTGTTCAACATATTGCCAGTCCTTGCTAGAGCTATCAGTCAGGATAAGGAAATCAAAAGTATCTAAATGGGAAATAAGAGGTAAAACTATCATTATTTACTGATGATATGATCTTATATCTAGAAAACCCCAAAGATCCTGCCAAGAGATTACTGGAATTGATAAATAAATTCAGCAAAGTCTCAGGTTACAAAATCAATGTACACAAATCAGTAGCATTCCTGTACAGCAACAACAGTCAAGCTGAGAATCAAATCAGAGACTCAACACCTTTCACAATAGCAACAAAGAAAATAAAATACCTAGTAATATATTTAACCATGGAGGTGAAAGCCTTCTACGGGGAGAACTACGAAACACTGAGGAAGGAAATCACAGAGGATGTAAACAAATGGAAAAACATATCATCATGTTCATGGATTGGCAGAATCAACATTGTTAAAACGTCTATACTACCCAAATTTATTTATAGATTTAGTATAATCCCCATTAAAATACCAACCTCATTTTTCACAGATATTGAAAAAATAATTCTACACTTCATATGGAACCAGAAAAGACAGCAAATAGCTAAAGCAACCTTAAGCAAAAAGAATAAATCAGGAGGTATAACTTTACCAGACTTCAAGCTATATTACTAAGCTATAGTAACAAAAATTGCATGGTACTGGCACAAAAACAGACATAGACCAATGGATCAGAACAGAAAACCCAGATATAAAATCATCTTCATATTGCCATCTAATCTTTAACAAAGCAGAGAACAAAATACACTGGAGAAAACGATCCCTATTCAATTAAGGGTGCTGGGAAATTGGATAGCCCCATATAGAAGATTGAAACAGGATCCACACCTCTCACCACTCACAAAAATTGATTCATGATGGATAATAGAATTAAAACCTAAGACATGATACTAAAGGATTATAGAAGAAAATGTTGGAAAACCTGATAGATATTGGTCTAGGCAAAGAATTAATGAAGAAGACCCCAAAGGCAATCATAGCAACAGCAAAAATAAATAAATGGAGCTGATTAAATTAAAACACTTCCACACAGCCAAGGAAACAATCAATAGAGCAAATAGGCAACCTACAGAATGGGAGAAAATATTTGCATGCCATACATCTGATAAACGACTGATAACCAGGATCTACAAAGAACTCAAGTCAATCAGCAAGAAAAAAATCAAGCAATACCATTAAACAGTGGACAAAAGACATGAACAGAACCTTTTCAAAAGAAGATGGACTAATGGCCAAGAAACATTTAAAAAATGCTCAACATTTCTAATCATCAGGGAAATGCAAATCAAAACCACAATGAGATATCACCTAACTCCGGTGAGAATGGCTCCAATCAAAAAGTCCCAAAGCAACAGATGCTGGTGTGGATGCAGAGAGAAAGGAACATTTATAAACTCTTGGTGGACTGTGCACTAGTACATCCTCTATGGAAAGTAGTATGGAGATACCTCAAAGAAGTAAAAGTTGATCTACCATTTGATCTAGCAATCCCATTATTGGGTATTTACCCAAAGGAAAAGAAAGTAATTTTATCATAAAGACACTTGCACTCGAATGTTTATTGCAGCACAATTCACAATCTCAAAGATGCAGAAACAACCCAAGTGCCCATCAACACATGAGTGGATTAATAAAATGTGGCATATGTATACCAAGGAGTACTACTTAGGCATAAAAAACGGAGAACTAATACTTTTTGCAACAACCTGGATGGAACTGGAGATCATTCTTCTAAGTGAAGTATCACAAGTATGGGAAAACAAACACCACATGTACTCAGTATTAAATTGGAACTAATTGATCTACACTCATGGGCACATACAGTAGTAAAACTCAAGGGAAATCAGTCAGGTGGGAGGATGAAGAGGGTATGGGTAAATTCACACCTAACATATGCAATGAACACTATCAGGGTGATGGATGCACTTACAACTTTGACTCAAACTGTACAAAAGCAATTCATGTAATCAAAATTTTTATACCCCTGTAAGATTCTGAAATAAAAAAATACTATGCCACTATTGGTTCCTTAGTTTTGAGAAATGTACCATACGAATTTAAGATGTTAATAATAGTAGTAAGTGATGTGCAGTATATGGGTATTCCTTGTATTATTTTCACAACTTTTCTATAAACCTAAAACTATTCTAATTTAAGAAGTCTATTTTTAAAAAGGCCCATTTACAAAGTGGTCATGTTGGCAGATATAGAAGCTATGTATTTAGTGGCAGATTGATTACATTGGACTAATATCCTTACAGAAATGGAAGTGCTTTCGATACCACAGCAATGAACACATTATGAGTATAAATTTGTCCTCTATATCCACCACATTGCCAGTACCATCATTTTGTACCTAAAGAATGCTTTATTCATTCCTGTGGTATCCACACAGCATTGCTATACCATTTATATCTCCCATAGAAATGTAAATGAAGTGCGATGATATCTTCCAAGGCTTATAGCATTAATTGGCCTTATCAGGTGCTCTTTTACCCAAAAGTAGCTGGCTTTTATTAGAGTATAGTATAATACTGAAGGTTCAATTACAGTGCCAGCTAGGAAAATACATTGCAAATCTCAATATATGGTGCTCTCTTCCCCATAATTAGAAGGCATGAGTCCAGAAACCAAGGAGTATAAATAACAGTGGCCACTAATATTTAATAACTCATTTTTGCTACATTTACTGGGTTTGGATGTTCTAGTGACCAGTAGAGAAATTATTGCACCAGAAAACATAGTTATGGTCCCAGTAGTAGAAGATGAGTATGGCTACTTAGCCATTCTGGGCTTCTCATGCAATTGAACCAATAGACATGGAAGGAGATCACTGTACTGGGCAGGTGATTTGTTATGATTATCAGGGGGAAATTGGGTTGCTGTTACACAATAGGTGCTAGAAGGACTATGTTGAAAGCTAGGGTATTTCCTACAGCTCATTTTATTCTACCTATACTCAATGGTCCTGATCCACAAAAACCTGCATCATTATAATAAAAGTCAGACATCAAAGACTCAAATCTTATAGGGATTAAAGGTTGGACCATCCTCCAGTTTAGATTGCCATCCAGCTGGCATGCCAACAAAGGATAAGGGCACATGTAATGTGTGCTAGAATAAGGTAGCTATGCTAGTCACCTTAGCCCTCATGACCATTTATAAAAGTGGGTTCTAACACAGCTACATTTTATGTAACTGTGTATCCCTTTTCCTTCACTGTATAACATGAACTATGGTGTTGGCTAATATTTTATATTTTAGGTGAAAGTATGATGAGATTTTATCATCCTGCTGTGATACAGTAGTTAAAGGGACTCCGTGCACTCCTCTGTTGGGGAAATGAAGGATTCAAATACAAGAGTGGATGTTGCAAATCAAAAAAAAATGGGCTGTATCTGCAGTTAGTCTGATCAGCTTAAAAAAAAATGGGCTGTATGAGATGACTTCTGTTTGACCTCCTTCTAGATCCATTTTCACTATTCTCTAACCTTTTCTCATCCACCAATACCCCTCTTCCATTCCCATCAGAAGCTGACCTATTTGGATCACACCAATGGGTTCCTATTGGTTTTGGCCATTGTCAAGCCCTGGCAGTGGACTGCAGGAAAGGGAGGGATGTGAGATAAGGTATTTATTTTCTTGGTTTTCTCTCTGAAAGGGTGCTTTGGGCTGGCTATTTTCCTCAACCAAAGGTCCCTCACTTTTTCTCCTAAGGTGACCAAATCTCTACAACATCCTGTCTCCTCTCTCTTATGCTTTCAAGCCTACAGTCATGAAATCTTGGCTGCTATTAGTTCTATGTTCCTGCACATAAATAAGCCCTGCTTGAATTATCTTATTTCAAGATCCTAATTCAATAAACAGTTTCCTGTGGGGACTGAGCCTGATTTCATAAACATATATGCATGCACACATGCACACACACACATATACCCCACACCATCAGAGATCTTATTTAAATAGATTTAAACAAATTCATGCTGTGGGATATTTAGTCTCCTCCCATCCCCATACCTGGATATACTATAAACTTTATGCTATTATAAATAACACTGCAAATATTACATTTTAGATAAATCATAGTGGACATTTGTCTTAATTTCCTTTGGGTATACTTTTAGAAGTGAAATTGATGGCTCAAAGACAGTGAATATATTTAAGTATCTTAAACAGATTTTGATTTTGCCCTCCAGTAAATTTGTGACAACTTATACTGATTTATATCAGCCATATATGAAGACACTTAATTCATTCAACTTTAGCTAAAAACTGGGTATTAATATTTCATAATTTGTAAATCTATGGATGAAACATAATTTTATTATTGGTTTAATTTGCATTTATTTTGTTATTTATTAAGTTGAAGATTTTCATATTCATGTTTTCCATTTCTATATTTTTTAATTAATTGCCTATTCTATCTTTTGCGTTTTTGTCTATTGCAGCTTCACCTTTATTTCTTATGTTAAAATACTTGCCCCTTGTCAATATTTATTTTTGATGAGAAAAAGAGCAAAAACAAGGAAATAAGGAGAATAATGAATTATTTTCATTATAGGATTTCTGAAGAACCAAATCTGAGATATTTTTAGGGCAAATTTTATTCTCTTTTCTAAAAGTACACAATGATTATCATTAACCTCACCAGAAACTGCATGAATAAGTTATCAACAGAAAAAAATCTTTTTGAGTGGATATCGAAATTTATAACAAAGTGTTATTTAAAATGCTAGGCTTTTAAATGCAGTCCTTTTTCACAAGACGTGCCATGGCTTTCAATTCCTTTTCCCAAGGCTATATAACTCTTCGTTTTTATAAAGAGAAAAAAAATCTAACCTACCAATAATAAAAAAGGAAAGACTATTCCTTGATAGAGACAAATTTGCAATCATGTATGATGAAAAGTGGAAATAGGCAAAGTCACAAAGTAATAGCCTATTTACATATTATTTCCATAAAGTTTCTTCCCCCATAGAATATTCTTTTTTAAAAAAATGGTTTCACTACACAACTATATGGGAGATTTGAAGCAGAGATGACTCATTCTTTCCATTTTAAAGCAATAATACACACTAACATGTTGTTCAGTCTCCATTAGGGCAGAGTACTTACTTCCAGAGTATTATAGACAATTGAAAATCAGCTTATGCTGCTCCCAGCATTCAAATGCCATTCAGGAATTATAGTTCCTTCCTGAAGTAGCACTTTCCTATTGTCCTGATGTCTCAATCAACAATATCTTCAAATCAGTCCCCATCTCTGTGTCTTTTATTAGTAGTAGTACCATCATCATCATCATTATTATTCCTTACTATTTTAGCCCAAGACCGCTTCCCTTCTCACCCAAGCTATTGTAAGAGCTGATTAAACTGACTTCACTGTGAGTCTCACTTTTCTTTAACCACTTCAGTACGAGCGTCTACTATAGTTGACAGCCACTGATGAACGCGCACAGCTGAACCGACAGCCATGATATGAAGGCGCACAGCTGAGCGTCAACATAAGTCAACAGGCAAAAGCTTTTACTTTTACAGCTTTTATCTCTGCAGTTGCAGTGTGTACGTTCAGCTAATAAGTTACTACGAATCTGTGACCTTTTAACAAGTCCTTAGTAGGAGTTATTATAGTTATTTTCCTAAAGCTGCCTGTAAAGTAAAACAAGCTTTCAGTGTGAAAGCTTTCCTCATCACACAAGAGCAAAACAGATTCGTCATCAACGCACAGCACAAACTATCTTGTGGACTATGACTGCCGGCTGTGGGCAAGGTTTCGCAGCCAGTGAGCACAGTACCGAAGTGGTTAATTCGCACTCCAGAATACTGTCAGTCCGACTTTCTAAAATGCGTATCTGGCCCTTTTCACTTCCCTTAATAGAACGTTTTCCGTAGCTCTCCACTGTCTATAAAGTGATATCCAAGGTCTTTGGCAGCTTTGTCTTCTCTTCATGCCATTCTTTAGTCACATAGAAACTGAGCCTGTGACCATACTTTTTTCCATTCTGTCTTTCTGTCAAATACTTCTCTCAAAATTCATGTCAAGTGTCACATTTTTAGCAAAGCCTTTCCTGGCTTCCTAGATTAAAAATAATCAAACCCTCCTCCAGGCATTTATCGTTCACTGGGTTTATTTCAATCTCAGCCCTCTTGTCACTTCACTATACTTTATAGTCTGTGCCTGTGTTCTAGGTTCTCCTTTGAGGGCTGGACCAATATCCCTATCTTTTAATAACATAACATATGTATCTAACATTACACATGGCACACAGTGGGTCCTAAATACATTTTTGTTTAATTGAATGGAGAAATGGAGAAATAAACAAGTATTCACAGGAAAAACTGTATTGTATAAAAGATGTTTGTTTATTAAGAATCCAATGTAAAGTTGAAGCTTCTGCCTCAAGTTGCTTATATAAAGCTAATTAGGTAGAAATGGCATATGTATATAAAATTAAAAAAAAAACAAGTTCATGAGTCAGGGTCCCAACTGAAAACAGATGGCACACTCTAATTAAGATAATTTTGAGGAGGTTTTATTTACAAAGGATGTGATAACAAAGGTTTGGGCAGGGTGTAGGGAAACTACCAGGTATAGTGCAGGAACCTGTTTGCACTGTTACAGTGAAAATAGTGGAGATAGTTGTAGTTGTTTCTACTTCTATTTTTATTTTATTTTATTTTTATTTATTTATTTTTTTATTTCAGCATATTATGGGGGTACAAATGTCAAGGTTACGTATATTGCCCTTGCCCCCCCCTCGCCCCTCGAGTCAGAGCTTCAAGCGTGTCTATCCCTCAGATGGTGCATATCGCACTCATTATGTATGTATATACCCATCCCCTCCTTCCCCCTCCCATCTGTCCGATGCCCGATAAATGTTATTTCTATATGTCCACTTAGGTGTTGATCAGTTAATATCAATTTGCTGGTGAGTACATGTCGTGCTTATTTTTCCATTCTTGGGATACTTCATATAGTAGAATGGGTTCCAGCTCTATGTAGGATAATACAAGAGGTGCTATATCACCAACGTTTTTTGTGGCTGAGTAGAACTCCATGGTATACATATACCGCATTTTATTAATACACTCGTGTATTGGTGGGCACTTGGGTTGTTTCCACATCTTTGCCATTGTGAATTGTGCTGCTATAAACATTCGAATGCAGATGTCTTTTTTATAGAATGCCTTTTGTTCTTTTGGATAGCTGTCCAGTAATGGGATTGCTGGATCAAATGGTAGATCTACTTGTATCGCTTTAAGGTATCTCCATATTGCTTTCCACAGAGGCTGAACTAGTTTGCAGTCCCACCAGCAGTGTAGGAGTGTTCCTCTCTCCCACATCCATGCCAACATTTCTTGTTTTGGGACTTTTTGATAAAGGCCATTCTCACTGGAGATAAGCGATATCTCATTGTGGTTTTAATTTGCATTTCCCTGATGATAAGAGATGTTGAATATTTTTTCATATGTTTGTTGGCCATTATTCTGTCTTCTTTTGAAAAGTTTCTGTTCCTGTCCTTTGCCCACTTTTTGATAGGGTTGTTTTATTTTGTCTTGCTGATTTTCCTGAGTTCTATATAAATTCTAGTTATCAGCCCTTTATTGGATGTGTAGCATGTGAATATTTTTCCCACTCTGTAGGTTGTCTGTTTGCTCTTGTGATAGTTTCCTTGGCTGTGCAGAAGCTTTTTAATTTGATTAGGTCCCATTTAACTATTTTTCTTGTTGCTGTGATTGCCTTTGGGGTCTTCCTCATGAATGTTTTGCCTAGACCAATGTCTATAAGTGTTTTTCTAACATTTTCTTTTAGAATTCTCAGTTTCATGCCTTGGGTTTAAGTCTGTTATCCACCATGATTTGTTTTGTTTTGTTTGCTTGTTTACTTTTATTTGTGCTTTAAGCAACTGAGTAATTTGGTAAAGAATTCTATAAATACACAGGAAATTAAAGAAATAAAAGTGACAATTCTAGCTTTCTAACACAGTTGTATTGATTATATTATACTGCTTTTTCAGTAATTAAGTGCCACATGTAGTAATTATGTGTGGACTAATTTTAGAGCAATAAAAGAAAAATTAATTTTGGCTGAACCAATAGTACAGTTCATTCAAAATAGTGAGACCTTCTAAATATGATATCCCAAGTCTTTTATCTCCAAAGCAATGGGCACAATATAGTTCTTCCATTTCAACTAAGCAGGGCCAAGACTGTAAGTTTTTTAAGATAAGAAAACGCATGGTATAAAGCAAATTTAACTTCTAGTCATTTCTTTTCAAAAGACAGTATCAAAATTCCTCTAGCTAGAAAATGGGACTGTATTAGCTTATGGTGAGTCAGCAAATATTTTGTTTGTTTATTCTTAAGTTTCAGCACTGTAATTTCCTGTTAGTTTGTTTCTGCTTCTCATCTGTAGTAGACACTTGGATGAGCCTCTGATCAGATCCCCTTCAAGGATGTTTTGCCCCAGCTGTTGGGACTGCTGTGGACAGATAGCCTCCATCTGTCAGCCTCTTCAGGGTCTGTGTCAGCTGCAGAGAGCAGCCTTACCAAGGTCATGCCCCTTCTCTGGGTGGCTTACACACAATGTCTGATCCACTCAGGAGTACAAGGGCCTGGCCACTGCAGCCCAACTTGGGAAAAACTCTGCAAGCCTTCCTTGTTCCAGCACTGTCACTGGGCCTGTATCACAGCTTAGTTTCTCCCTCTGTCTAATCTTGACTCCTTCTCCTCCCTTCCATAGCTTGAATTTAAGGATGCTCCTGAATAAATACCCTGCATACTAACATCTGTCTCACAGTCCCCTTCCCAGGGAACCAAACTGTAACACTTTCTCACTCTTCTATTTTGCTGCGTCACACTGGGTAGCATGACTTTGTGAAGTAACAGGTCAGTAAAGAGCTGACTCCAATCATAGGTGGTTGTTGATAGACTGAGAGAGGGCCCTATCCAAATTGCTTAGACCTAGCATGTCCACAAGGCATGCAATATGCTCTAATGTACAATAATAAACTTGGCAGCTGCAAGGGACTGTGAGATACATGAAAAAAATATACTGATAGTAATAGAGTATTAACATTATACCAAACATTATGTTAGACACTTTTACATCTACTCTCTTATTTCATCCTAATTAAGAATCAGGTGTCATAGGTAATGTTCTCCCCATTTTACAAGTAAGGGAGCTGAGGCTGAATGAGTGTAAGGGGATTCACTCAAGGTCAACGAACCAAGACTCAAGGCCAGATCATCTAACTCTAACTTAGGGTCTAAACTTCAACTTTGGTCTCATCTGAATCCAGAGGTTAAAAGTATTTTTCCCCACCTGTATTAGAAATGGATTGAGCTTAGCTGAACATACAAATATTCTAATAATAATGACGTAAACGAGATACAGTTTATTTCTCTCAATATGAAAGTTCTAAGTTAAGTAGTAGCTAACCGTTTAGGAGCTGAAGGATGTTAGAGCTGAGGTTTCAAAATCTGTTGGATTTTTCTGCATGTCCCCCTCCAGCATTAAAAATACTTTTCAAGACGAAAGAAGAGAGAGACCAAAGGGCAAAAGGACAAGTTTACACTCAGCCCCTTTAAAAAGCAGTGACTTCCGCTTACATCACAATGGCCATAGTCATGTCACCTGGGACCATGACTGCAATGGTCTGGAAAATATTTTTTTTTTCAGCCAGGACTCTGTTGACAGCTTAACAAATTGAAGTTTCATTTGTAAGAAAAAAGGAGACAATGGCTATTGACTAAGAGACCACTAACTCCCATACCTGAAGATTCATCTCAACGATTTCTAAAAGTTTTGCAGGTAGTCAGGTTGGGTTCCCTGGGAAGTAGACTCAAAGATGAAGATTTGTGTGCAGGTGGTTTTTAGAGGAATGCTCTTTTGAACAGTATGTGTAACAGAGTGTGGAAGAATTTGAACTACAATTTAGTTGTAATAGAGATCAACCAGCTTTGTGGAAAGCTTCAAGCATGAGTGGTCCTTATGAGATGTCCCAAATTGAGGCAAGGGGGCTGGACTTGTATCCTGCATCACTTAGTCATTCAATAATGGCTTCCCCTGGGAGAGAGATGTGACCTTGGAAGAGGCAGCCCTTTCAGACAAGGGAAATTCCTGGAGATGGACTCAGGTCTAAACTGGCAGCAACCAACACTCCTGGGAAATAAGTGCATCGGACCTAAAGAGGAAATCTGGACAGCACATCTCGGCATCCACAGCACCAGTATAATAATAAGTTGACCCCCGTATGGTGAAGTGGAGACTTTTCATGCTGATCTTACAGAATGTGTTAGACATAGTGGCAAGAGAGGCACAAAATAAGAGCAAGCACTACCACATATGCTACTTTTGATGCAAATGCTATAGCACTACTTTTTGCAAAACTCCCACTGTTACCTTAAATAAGCATGTAGTTCCAGTAAAAACTGGGCTCTTATGAGTGCCTGCTATCAGTTAATCAATTGGTGACTTCCAATGAAGTAAAACAAGTGGTTAATTTCACCAGCATTTTCAGGAACTTAGGCTACCAAATGTTGATATAAAGAAATGCATTTGGATAATGCAATTTATGAAGATAATGTTTTAGAGATGCTGCTAGCCCTTAAGAAGACTTTGTACAAATTACAAAAAGTTGCCCTCTTTGGGCAGATGCAGCATTGAGCTAAGGTGATCAGGTTGGCAAATTCAGACTTTGTTAGCCCAGATATCCTTCTCTAATACTTTACCATCATACATGGGTATGACACAAGTTTTCCACACTCCTGATTTCAATAGATCCTAAAAGCTGCATTAGCTAGTTACAGAAAAGGGCATTATTATTCTATTATACAAATCAGGTGGTTCAGATTCTTTTAATGACTTACCTGAGGCCACATGGCCAGTAATTGTCAGAGCTTGGACACAAACTCTAAAATTCTGATGTCCATCCCAATGCTTTTTCCAGGAGACTATGTTGCCCTTGTGGACCAGATATTAACCACAACAGGACTGTGCAAAACAGTGATTAAAATAAAGGCTATGATAGATAGGACTAAGGAAAAAATGTACCTGCAGAGAAACATGATAAGGTAACTAGCTTTGTGTGCTTAAACTGCCAACAAATTATTGAACTTAACACACTGTATAAAAATGGATTCACTTATAGAGAAAAATTTAAAAATCTCAAAAACTGAGTTATGTTATACTTACCTTTAAAATGTGTGTGTGCACATACACAGATACATTCATACCCCAATTGTTCTACTGTTCTAAAATTGATTAGAAGGATATGTTAAATATAAGACAACAAAATAAATTTAAAATAGAAGTGAGGAAAGAAAATTACAAGAGTTCTACAATGAAGCTAAGAATAAGGCAAAAAATGCACACCATAAAAACTCTTTTAGTTGCTATTGTTAAGAATAGACAATAAATTTGTCTCTAAGCTTTCTAGCAGTGAAAGTGAGAAGGGAAACTTGGTTCTTTATGTAATTACCAGTGTCAAACAGATTAAAAAGGCCAATTTATCATGAATAATACTCCCAAAGTTCTTCAAAAGTAGAACACATGTAATAAACTACATCATCCCAATAGATTTAACTACAACTTACAAGTAGTTTATTAATCTTAAAATGTGTTATTGGTTCTCAGGTTATAAAAGGAATATGTTCACTATAAAAAATTACTAAAATACATAAAAGTTGAAAGAAGAAAATATTATAATAATTATCCACCATGGAGAGATAATCACTTTTAATACTACAGTATATACAATATCCACATATATGCTATGCATATGTATATTTATGTGTTATATAGTATTTTTCTCTATTATGAATAAAAATGTAAATAAAATTCATTTTCTTGAATTCTGATTTTTTTCTTATGATAATCTGCTCAAAAAAGAATAAGCTAGGTAAAAAGGCATAAACTTTTTTTATAATTTATATTCACATTCATAATCTGCCCTCTGAAAGAGTAACACCAATTTACACTTATTTAAAATGTATAAGAAATCAAGTTGACTTTCAAAGTAGCAAAGTGAGGACCTTGGTGAATCTATTCTCCATAAAAGCAAAGAAAATACTGTCAAAAGCAAGCAATCAAAAGCAACCACTTATGAACTCTGAAAATTAACCAAAGGCACAAAACAAACTGAAAAAAGTTTGTTCAAGGAAAACTATTGAATTTTGGTAAGAACAGTGGGGTCTGTGGCCTTTGCGTCTTCTCTCATGCTCCCCTCCCCACCTCAGTGGCATGGTAGCTATGAAAAGCTGACAGCCTTGTAGCCAACAGAGAACTGACCTCTTTTTGAAACTCTGTTAAAAGCCCAGCCCCAGAGCACAGTCAATATTTTGACCCGACACCCAGCTTCCTATAAAAACTCCAATTGCAGGATATCCTTGTTATTTTTTTTTCATTGTTCCCATGTAACAAATCTTGCTGCTTGATTTGACTCAAAGCTCAACTATGTGAAACAAACCTTATCTCTAAGGTGTTATTGAAAACAATAGTCATCATGGAATCATTAACTGGACAGTTGTCTAAAACTGTAATTTCAGCCGGGCGTGGTGGCTCACGCCTGTAATCCTAGCACTCTGGGAGGCTGA
>VBSM01001483.1:6550772-6579770 GCA_008086735.1 Cheirogaleus medius | reverse complement strand
CCTCCTGGGTGAACTTAAGGAGGTTGTATGAATCCAGAAATTTGTCCATTTCATATTCATTCTGTTGTTTTTGCACATATAGTTTTTTATAATAGTCAAATATAACGTTTTGAATTTCTGTGGTGTCTGTTGTGATCTCTCCTTTTTCCTTTCTTATTGAGTTTATTAGAGTCCTTTCTCTTTGAGTCCTTTTCAATCTAGCTAGAGGGCCATCAATTTTCTTAATCTTTTTGAAAAACCAGCTTCTGGTTTTGTTGATATTTAGAATAGTTCTCTTGTTCTCGATTTCATTAAGCTCTGTTTTGATCTTCGTTATTTCTTTTCTTCTACTAGGATTGGAAATTGTTTGCTCTTCTTTTTCCAATTCCTTGAGCCTATTCATTAGGTTTTCAGTATCTAAGCTTTCTGTTTATTGGATGTGAGTGTTAGTTGCTATTAGTTTTCCTCTCAGGTAAGCTTTTGCTGTATCCCACAGGTTTTGGTAAGAAGTCTTACCGTTATCATTTTGTTCAAAGAAATTCTTGATTTCTCTCTGAATTTCTTCCTTAACCCAATAATTTTTCAATAGTAGATTGATTCGTTTCCATGATTTTGTGAGGCCTTCAGTGTTTCTATAGGAATGGACTGTAATTTTATACCATTATGGTCAGAAAGGATACAAGGTATAATTTGTATCTTCTTGAATTTTTTTAGATCTGATTTGCGGCCTAGGATGTGATCAATTTTGGAGTAGGATCCATGGGCTGCTGAGAAGAATGTAAACTCAAGTTTATTTGGATATTATGCTCTATAGAGGTCTGTCAGACCCTTTTGCTCAATGGCTCTACTCAGGTCTATTATTTCTTTTGCTTATTTTCTGTTTCGAGGATCTGTCCTGCACATTCAGTGGAGTGTTGAAGTCTCCTGCTACTATGGCAGTGTTGTGTAACATGGTGTTAAGATTAGACAAGGTTTGCTTTAAGTAATTGGGTGCTCCTGTATTGGGTGCATAGATATTAAGAATTGTTAAATCTTCTTGCTGAATCTTTCCTTTCACCATTATATAATGGCCATCTTTATACTTTTTTACTTTTGTTATTTTAAAGCTTATGTTATCTGCAAATATTATAGTTACCCCAGCTTTCTTTTGACTTCCGTTTGACTGGATGATAGTTTCCCATCCCTTGGCCTTCAGCCTGAAGGCATCTTTGTGGGTTAGATGTGTTTTCTGTAGACAGCAGATACTAGGCTTGTGATTTTTTTATCCACTCTGTCAGTCTATGTCTCTTCAGAGGACAGTTTAAGCCATTTACATTTATTGAAAGGATTGAAATTGAAGGAAGATTACCATTTATATTGTTGGGTGGAGACTTGTTGTTATGTTTTACTCCTTGGGCCATCATGTAGTTTGAGATCTAAACTTTAATTCTTTGAGGATTTTACTTTGAGGAGTGTCTACTACCCTGTTCGGTTAGAAATGCGGGTCTGAGAACTTCTTGTAGGGATGGTCTGGACTTTGCAAATTCCTTCAGTGATTCTTTTTCTGAGAAGGACTTTATTTCTCCCTCAGAGATGAAACTTAATTTGTGGGATAAAGAATTCTGGGTTCGGCTCTGTTCTGTTTTAGAAGATTAAGGATAGGCACCCAATCCCTCCTGGCTTGTAAGGTTTCAGATGAGAAGTCTGCTGTTAGTCTGATAGGCTTACCTTTATAGGTCATTTGCTGCTTTCGTCTCACTGAACGTAGACTTGTTTCTTTCACATTTACTTTGGTCAGCCTAACAACCACGTGACAATGTGATCGGCTTTTCACGTTGAGTCTCCCAGGAGTTCTGTGCACTTCTTGGATTTGGATATCACGATTTCTAGCCAGGCCTGGCATATTTTCCTCCAGTATTCCGTGGAATAAGTTTTCCAGCCCTTGTGAATACTCCTCTTCCCCTTCTGGAATCTCAATTAATGTGAGATTTGGCTTTTTAACATAATCCCACACTTCCTGTAAACTTTGGTCTTGTCTCTTTAGTTTTGTAGCAATCCATATTTGGAAATCTTCCTCCGTCAGTTTACTCAAATCATGTAAGTTGGTGTCAGACAATGGAGAATGAATATTTTGCTTTGGAGGTGACTTTTCTCTCTGCTCCTTCATATTTCTTGTGAACTTTCGCTGGTTCTTTCTCATCTGTTTCTTTATCGAGGATCAAAGGCAACCGGGCTGGATTATGAGTTAAAATCTAGAATTCAGGAGGAATGATCCTTGGTAGATCCAGGGATATGTGCTCTGGACCTGTTATGTCAGCAGAGTTTGAGCAGCCGGAGGCCACTGGATTGGTCCACTGAGGAGTGAAATATTTCCCTTTTCCTAGTAATACCAGTGGAACTTGGGCCGCTGCAGCCCCCCGGGGAAGTTCCGTGGATGGTCGCGCTCACTCTACCACTCTTTAGCCAGCAAGGCTGAAGTGGCTGGGGACCCCTGACAGGTTCCGCTGAGCGGTGGAAAGTTTGTCCCTTTGGCGTGTCCTGGTGGAGCTGGGTCTGCTGCCACCCCCTGGGGAGGATCCGAGGATCGTGCTCACTCCCTCTACTGCTCCCTCCCCAGCTGCACCTGGGTCACCCAAGTCCACCGGATCACTCAGTCAAATGAGCAATCTGTCTCACTTTTCTGTCCCTTCACCAGTGAGGCATATGCCACGGTTGTGTACAGATCTCCCAGACATAGAGACCCTGCACCATTCCCTGTAGATTTCTAATTGCTCTCCCCTCCTACCTCCCCTCTGAACTGCCTGACCGCCCATGTTACCTCTTCATGCTGATTTCAGGCACTTCCCTGGTTGCATGGGTGTGGAGGTCGGCAAATGAGAAGTCGTCCCGCTGTGGCACAAATCACACAGTCCCGTTCAGCTAGCCGCTGAGCGTGGCCAGCTTGCACTCCAATCCCCGCTGTACCACTCGGATTCTCGGAACTTCACGGCAAATCCACTGGGTCACTTTCCTCCTTTTCCCAGAACTGCTGCCCCTCGAAGCTTCCCTGTAATTCTGTGAAGCCGATCCTGTGGGAGAACTACCCCCTCGAGTGATTCAGGTCGCCTTCTTCACCTCCCAGTCTGAGAGCAGAGAGCCAGGTCGTCATCCCTAATCCGCCATTTTTGACAATCAGAAATCGGTTGTTTTTAAAAAAAAAAAAAAAATTATTGCAGCAGCTGTTCTGGCCCAGGTACTCACTCCCCCTGAAGAAATCCTCTACAAAACCCAAGGCTTTCCCCTCCCTCAGTAGGGACGCTTTTTTGCCTCCACCCATTTGCACCCAGATGCTCAAAATAAAATAGCATTTTGCCACACATGAGGCTTCGTGTGTCTCTCTCTCTCAGCTCCAGACCCAACAGATGCAGAAAGCCAAAAAAAAACAAAAACCAGAAAGTAAGCACCTGCTAATGCACATTGGTGCTCTCCTTTCTGAAAATACTCTGCACTCTCTGGATCTTTTTCATTAGAAGGTTTAGTTTAAAAGTATTAGGTCATTACTAAAAATAGATTTGCCACAATGTAAAAGCTATATCTTAAAGTACATTATAATATCAGTTACCATGTACATTCATTATTCAGTGAATATTTATGGAATACCTATTATGGTGTTACAGAAGTGTTACAGTGAGTGGTCCTGAGGACAAACCGAGCAGCACATGGAGAGTTGGAGAATCAAAGTTTATTCCCTGGCGGGCCCAGAGGGATCTGGCCACCAAATTCTGAGCCCGGTCTACCTGATTTTTCCCACTTTTATTAAGTTGGGGTTGTCCTAGGGGTGGGATATCAGGTGACTAATGCTCACCAGGTAATAGGTTAGTATTATGTTGATGCATCCGGTAATAGGGTAGTTGATGCACCAGGTAATAGGTTCAGTGTTATGCTGATGCGCCAGGTAATAAATTAGTTGATAGGCCAGGTAATAGGTTAGTATTATCCTGATGCGTGTCTTCCATGAGGGGTGGGGGTCTCAGGTGGCTGATGCGCCAAGTAATAGATGAAGGTTTTCCTTATCAATGGGCCAGGAACTATTCTAGGCCCTGGGAGTCAGCAGTGAAAAAGGTAGTCAAAACTACTGTCTTCTACTCAGGTTTGGGAAGAAAGGCAGTAAACAAATACCATGCTTCCCCGCAAATAAGCCAGGGGCTTATATTTATTTTTCCTCAAGAAGACACCCGTGGGCTTATTTTCAGGGATGTGTTATTTTTTTTAAGTACGGTACAACAATCTACATTTATTCAAATATAGTTAAGTCGTCTTCTTCTGGAACATCATAAATCTCCAAACCCCGAATTCCATCCTGAATTTCTTGTGACTCTATTTCCTTTAGAACCATTGGCCCCAATCTCTCATGTCGAGCAACAGAGCTCTCATGGGGCAGATGAGAAGGGCTGCTCATCTTCTTTACTGCTCCGGGACAAAATGCATGGGTTGTGCAGATATGCTGCATAGTCACGCCCATCACTAGGTCTCATTTTCGGATAGGGCTTATATTGCGCAAATGCTTAGAAATCCTGCTAGGGCTTATTTTATGGGTAGGTCTTATTTTCGGGGAAACACAGTATATATCTGGTGATAAATGCTAAGAAGAAAAATAAAATGAGGTAAGAGAGATGAATGGAAATGAGAGATAGGTATCAAGCTCTTTTATGTAGCATGATTAAGGAAAGGCTTGCCTTTAAGACAGATTTGAGAAGAGAGCTGAACGAAGTGAGGGAGCAATCCCCATGGATGTTTGCAAGAAAAGTGACTCTGCAGAGGAAACAATAACTGAAAAGTCCCTGAGGCAGAAGCAGACTTAGTCTGTTTAAGGGATAGCAAGGAGGCATTGTGGCTGGAGCAGAGAGAGCAAAAGAGAGAGTGGTATAAGCTGAGATCAGGGAAGTACCTAGGGCCATGGACAGGATTTTGATGTTACTCTAAGGGAAATAACAAGCTTTTAGAGGATTTGAATAAGGGAGTGGCATGATCTGACTTGTTTTTTTAAAGGATCATTCTGGCTTCTGCAAGGGTAATACTAGACTGTAGAATGCAAAGTAAACAGAAAAACCGGTTAGGAAGAAACTATAACAATGCACACAACAGATGATAGTGGCTTGCACCAAGGTAATGGTTGTGGAAACATTAGATACTTGTATAGCCTTATTTCAGAGGGGAGGGAGAAGATGGGAAATATAGGTAATTCTGTTGAGAGACAATTAAGGATTATTATGGAGAATGAATGGATCTGGGAGAACAGAGATTAACTTGTTAATGGTTCACATTGGAAATTGAATGAACCTGAGAGACAGACATTATCTTGTGAAAGAGTCTATTCAGGTGTGGTTACTTTCTTTTCTGCAATGGATAATGAGAAAATAGGGAAGGGAAGGAAAAACAATTGTTCTCTATGATGTGTCCATCCAGTCTTTACATGGATTGAGGACAGTCTTTTCCAGCTTCTGTTGATCTCTAAGGGCCTTTAATTCAAAAATACTCATTATAACAGGGAACCATAATTTGGGATAAAGTTTCCTGTGCTCCTTCGAAGCCAAGCTATTTGGCATGAGCAAGTGGAAGAATAGAATTATTAATATCATTTATCAGTATGGGGAAGACTATTTCTGGAAGAGCAGATCCTGGGTTGGGGATGTGGATAGGGACATATTAAGTTTGATATGTGTATCAGGGTTCCAAAGGAAAACAGATGGTACAGTTGAATTAGGTTAATTTGGGTAGAGGTATAATAATGGAATTATTTACAAAGGTATAAAGACAGGAAAAACACAAAAGATAGTGCATAAACCCTAGGCTAAAATCTGTTGGACTTTTTACAATCCGTAGGCCTGACAGGATAAAGAAACAGAAGGACTGTGTGGGACTGTGCAAAGGGCTGAGGAAGGGGTTGAAACATTTCTGAGAAATGCAGGCAGTACTCAGCAACATTGCAGGGAGGGAATCAAGGGAATAAATACTCCATCATCATCTCCTCCTTCCTGTTTATTCTCCCATTGGTCGTTCCCATTGTCTAAATCCAACAGGAAGCCAGAAAACAAATGAGCCCTTTAATATAACCCATAGAGTTCAGCCTTCCATGGCACAGAGCAGGGTAAAGAAGGATAAAGGATAGATTGGGAGGAGCAAATGAAAGATATCCAATACATCCAAGAGAAGATGTTGCGCTGGTTAATGGTTAGACATGCCTTTTAAGAGAAAGATGCCAAACTCAATTTAGGAAGATTTTGCTGAAGCCCTGTGCCTTGGGACTGGTTGAACTGATATACAACTTTGAGTAGAGGGAGAATTCAGAAATAGTATCTCCATTAAATACTATTGTTGACTCTATAATCACTGACATTTCTTGCTATATTAAGAAGTAGGTTATGAAATAATTGGTAAGTATGCTACCTCCAAACAGCTTACAGCTGGATTAAAATCACTTGTGTTCTTCCGTGCAAGAAGCTCCTGATTATACAACCAAAGAAAAATTCCTCTTTTGTGAGCCCTTGTGAAAACTTCACATTTTTGAATATGCTGACACACAAAATTTCTTTGCCAACAATAAAAACAAACCCTTGATGCTCTATGGATAGATGGAATTTACTAATGCTTTGACACTTCTGGTTATGTTTCTTGGATTTAAAAGAGCTCCATCCAAAACCCTGACTCATTACTTTTTGTTTTTTAAATAAATTCCATTTTTAGAACAATTTTAGCTCTAAAGAAAAAACGTGAAGATAGTACAGAGAGTTCACATATATTCTGCACACAATTTCTTCTATTATTAACATCTTAAATTACTATGGTACATTTGTCACAACTAATGAACCAATACTGATACATTATTATTAACTAAAGTCCATACTTTATTCAGATTTCTTTTTTTAATTAATTAATTTTTTATTTCAGAATATTATGGGGGTACAAATGTTTAGGTTACATATATTGCCTTTGCCCCACCTGAATCAGAGCTACAAACATGCCCATCTCCCAGACAGTGCGCACCGCACCCATCAGGTGTGAATATACCCATCCCCTCCTTGCCCCCCAATGAATGTTACTTCCATATGTGCACATAACTGTTGATCAGTTAGTACCAATTTTATGGTGAGTGCAGATTGCTTTAGTTTTTACCTGATGTCATTTTTCTGTTTCACAATATCATCCAGGACACCGCATTATATTTAATCATCATGTCTCCTTAGGTTTCTATTGGCTATTATACTTTTTCAGACTTTCCTTGTTTCTGGTAACCATCACAGTTTGGAGTGAGATGGAACAGGGACCCTTCTTAGGGGCCTGCCGGATACCCCCAAGCATGGAAATAAAGGAAAAATCTTGAGTCCCTTCAAGGCAAAATTCCAGGCACCTAGCTAACCTTGAAAAGTAAATGAGCAACCTGATAAACAAGAAGCTAGTAATAATTTAAAACAATAGTCTCCCAAACAAGCCAGAGTCACAAGGTGTTTTGGTCCCCAGCAGAAACTAAAAGATAACATTTTAAAATATGTTCTTGAGTTGTTTTTCAGAAACCCAGACCCCCAACAGATGGAAAATGCCCACCATTACCATGTAGACCTCAGATAAGAGGGAACTGAGGACTGAACTCTGACCACCATTCTTTGTTCTAAATTCCTTCCTGAGGGACCTAGAGAGAGTCACACCCATATGCCACACCTTAACATTCCTTTCCACTGACTCCAAGTTTTTGGACAAGGTCTTGCTTCCTTAAACAATTATGAATCAAAAAATCTCTGAATCCACCTATGACCTGTAAGCCACTGTGTTGGGGGCTTATTCTGGTGATTACCTGCCTTATACTAATCATTCACTATAGCCTGTAATGTATGCATGCTGCATGATGCAGCTGTAACCAGTATTCTCTTCAGACACGGTTACTGCCTTGGGACATAACAAGAGGCCTGAGTTTCTGCACGTAAGCAAATGTTGTCCAGCTCCCACACAGTGGGCCCCCATGGTGGGAGTCTGGAGGCCATAAAGATAAGAAGAACATTCCAAAAGTCTGGCCCCGTAAGATGGTTGGTAGTCAAAGACGGGTAAGATCCCTCATGGGGGGCATGACCTAAGACAGGCTCAACCGTGGGGGCCTGCCGCTGACTGGGAGAGAGCACAAGGAGTTCTTCTGATGGCTGCATTGTTTAATGTTGCTTATTTCGGCCTTGATTTTTGAGTTATGTCCGGTGCTGGTGCCTCAAGTAACCATTCCGAGGTCTGAGATCATGGGAAATTGTTCCCTTGTGATACAATTCCAAAGTTGATGGTTATCGTTGTTATGCTCAGATGCTCATGTACAAGGAAGTAATCCTGGGTCTGGGGGGTATAAAAATAAAACGGCCAGTGCATTGGGCACTCGAGTTATGTGAAGTCTTTGTGTGTGTCTGTGTCATTCTTTATGTTCTGTGTTCATCTCCCATCCTGTAATCGGACCACGTTCGCACTGCTTCAAGATATCCTGCCTTTTTGGGCCAAACCAATGTATAACCTCCAAGTAATGATTTATAATTTTGCCTGCAACTCTACTTTCCCTAAATGTATATCTGCCTTTAAAAACTCTTGCTTATAAGTGATCAGGGAGTTTGAGTCTTAAGCATTAGCTGCCTGTTCTCCTTACTTGGGGCCATGCAATAAATGACCTTCTTTTTCATGCTGCAAATCTTGGTGTCAGTGTTTAGCTTTGCTGCACTGGGTGATCAAACCCTGCTTTGGTTCAGTAACAGAAGGAGAATTGGTCACATTTATTTTAGAATGTTTCTTCATTGAGATTTGTCTAATGCCTTTCGTGATTACACTGGGGTTGTAGGATTTTGAGAAGACCTCAAAGATAAAGCGTCAATCTCATCATGTCTTATAAAGAGCACATACTATCATCATGACTTATCACTGTTGATACTGTCCTGGATTACCTGGCTGAGGTATTGTCATATTTCTCCAATGTAAAGTTAGTCTTTTATTTTCCTCTTTTACATACTGCACCCTTTGGAAGGGAGTCGGTGTGCACAGTCCACTCTCAAAAAGTGAGAAATTACGCTCTACCTCCTTGAGGGCAAAGTATCAAGATAAATTATTTGGATTTCTTCTGCATAGGAGATTTGTCTATTCTCCCTTATTTATTTATTCAATCATTTATTTATAATAGTATAGACTCATAGACATTTATTTATAGTTTGGGTATTCCGTTGCTTAAATTGCTCCAGGTGTGGCCATTTGGGAGCTCTTTTAGTTGGTTCCTGTGTCCCTGTGACATACATGTAGGGTTAGAGGGGTTTTTTTTTAGCACTTTCTTGAGTGCTGGCTCTACAAGATGCTTCAGGCTCATCTTGTGTATTTTCTGCCTCAGTACTAGAATCAGACATTTGTCCAAGAAGTCCTAAGTTCTTTGACTGGAGAATAGTATTAGAAAACAATACCAAGGCATTAGGTACGCTTGTTGCTACTGGGGTGTAGCTTCCAGGTCACTTCAGCTGATAGAAGAGGGAGATATATGTGTGTATGTTACCCCATGCATATACATAATGACTTGTATCTATGGATATTTCTATATGTAACCATCTATATCTATGTAAACCTAAGCATAATTTCATACTACTGTCTCTAACTCTATTCTATTACCACATGGATCACTCTAGTCTCCATCTCATGCGTATCTATAAACCCCCACTCCAACAGTGAGATACCTGGCTCCCACCATCTCTCATCCATTTATCTAATTGTTCAATTTCACTATACATGTATAGCAGTACCAGAATTGTTAATCCATATCCCAATGGGAAGTAAATTTACGAACAAGAGTATAGTGCTTATATACAGTTTCTTTTGCCTTTAGCTTTACAGACTCCATTTATTTCCAAAGTTTCTTTGGTTGATGCTCTTTCCCCCCACTCATTTCATTGATATTGTTTTTTATATTTGTAATACATTTAGATGATTTTGTAACATTCTTCATTCCATCCTGGGATGCTCCTACCTCATAGATTATTTAGTTTGTATGCATTAAGAATCAGTTTTTTAAAATTCAGTGTGTTTAGACATACTGCATAGTGTCATGCATTTACAATTATAATACTGCAGAGAATATTTTCATCATCTTAAAAAACAGACAAACAAAAATCCTTGTGCTCCACCTTTTCACCCCTTACATTCCCCCTCCCAAACCCTGGATACCACTGATGTTTTTACTGTCACTCTAGTTTTGTTTTTTCCAGGATGTCATGTAATTGGAATACTATAGTAATTAGACTTCTCATACTGGCTTGTTTCACTTAACAATATGCATTTAAAATTCATCCATGTCTTTTTATGGCTTGATAGCTCATTTTTTCATCCCTGAATAACACTCCATTGTATGTATATGCCACAGGTTGTTTATACATTCTCCTACTGAAGAATTTCTTAGTTGCTTCCAGTTTTTGGTAATTATGAATAAAACTGCTATAAACTTTATTGTGCATGTATTTATATGGATGTAAGTTTTCAAATCAGTTTGAGAAGTTCCTAAATGAGTGTTCAGTAGTATGATAAGACTATGTTTAGCTTTGAATGAAGCTGCCAAACTGTTTTGCAAAGTGACTATATCATTTTGCATTCCTATCAACAATGAATGAGAGTTCCTATAATCCACACCCTTGTCAGAATTTGTATTGTCAGTTTTTTTAGATTTTATCCTTTCCAATATGGTGTGTAGTGGTATCTCATTGTTGTTTTAATTTGTAATTTCTTAATGACAAATGATATTGAATATCTTCTTGAATGTTTATTTGCCATTTGTATTAATATGTCTTCTTTCATGAGGTGTCTGTTCAGATCTATTTCTTACTTGGGTTGATGGTTTTCTTCTTGTTGAGTTTTTATAGATTTTGGATACAAGTCCTTTATCAGATAATTATTTTGCAAATATTTTCTCCCAGAGTGTGGCTTGTCTTTTCATTTCCTAACAAAGTCTTTCACAGAGCAGAACATTTTAATTTTAATAAAAGCCAACATCAATTTTTTTCTTTCATGGATTATGCTTTTGATGCTATATCTAAAAACTCATCATCAAACCCAAAGTCACTTAAATCCCTTCCTATGTTTTCTTCCAGAAGCTTTATAGTTTCACCACTTACATTTTGGTCTATGATCCATGTTGAGTTAATTTTTCTGAAAGGTTTGTAGGCAGGTTCATTTTTTTCCCCATAGGGACATCCAATTGTTCTAGCATCATTTAATAAAGATTTCTTTCTCCATTAAATTACCTTTGCTCCTTTGTCAAAAATCATTTAACTATATTCATATGGGTCTGCATATGGGCACTCTGTTCTGTTCCATTGATCTATGTGTTTATTCTTTCACCTGTACCATGCTGTAGTTTTATAGTAAGACTTAAAATCGCATAGTGTGAGTCTCACGACTTCTTCTTCGATATTGTGTTGGATAGTCTGAGTCTTTTGCCCTGTCGTGTAAACTTTATAATCAGTTTGTAGATATTTCAAAATAATTTACTGGGCCTTTTATTAGGATTGTGTTGAATCTATGGATCAAATTGGGAAGAACTTACATATTAATAATATTGAGTCTTCTAATTCATGAAATTAAAATATCTTTCCATTTATTTAGACCTTTTATTTCTTTCATAAGAGTTGTATAGTTTGCCACATATAGATCCTGTATAAATTTTATTAATTTTATACCTATTTCACTCTTTGGTGCTATTTTAATCAGTATTATTTTAATTTCAAACTTCAGTTGTTCTTTGCTGGTATATAGGAAAGCAATTGACTTTTGGCTATTAAGCTTATATCCTATGACCATGCTATAGCCTCTTGTTAGTTCCGGGATTTAAAAAGAATTTCTTTGGGATATTCCATGCAATCAAATCATCTGTGAACAATGACAGTTTTATTTCTTCCTTCCAAGTCTGTACATCTTTTTACTTTTTCTTCCTTCCTTTCTTCCTTCTCTCTCTCTCTCTCTCTCTCTTCTCTCTTCTCTCTTGTTAGTCTGGCTAGAGGTTTATCAATGTTATTGATTTTTCTAAGAGGCAGCTTTTGGTTTTATTGATTTTCTCCATTTTTTCTGTTTCTAGTTTAATTGGTTTCTTCTCTTTTATTATTTCTTTTCTTTTGCTGCTTTTGGAGTACATTTTTCTTCTTTCTCTAATTTTGTAAGGTGAAATGGTAAGTTGCTGAGTTTAGAGCTTCTTTTCTAATATATGCATTTAATACTCTATATTTCCCTCTAAGCACTGTTTTCATTGCATCTCATACATTTTGATAAGTATTTTTTTCATTAATTAAAAATAGTTTTTAATTTCTTGCTAAACTTCTTCTTTGAACTATGTGTTATTTATGTGTGTGGTTTTATTTCCAAATGTTTTGGGATTATTCGGCTATCCTGTTATTAATTTCTAGTTTAATTCTATTGTGGTTTGAGACATACATTGTATGATACCCTTTTAAATTTGAAAAAGTGTATTTTGCAGCCCAGAATATGGTTTATCTAGGTTAATTTTCATGTGAGCTTGAGAAGAATGTGTATTCTACACTTATTGGATAGAATGTTCTATATATGCCAAATATATAAAGTTGATTGACAGTGATATTCAGTCCTATCTTTACTGATCTATATCCTTACTGATGTTTTTACTTGCTTGATCTGTCAATTACTGAAATTGGAGTGTTGAAATCTGCAACTATAATAGTGTACTTTTCTATTTCTCCTTTTAGTTCCATCAGTTTTTGCCTAACATTTTGGCATGCTGTTGTTAGGTACATACACATTAAGGATTGTTATGTCTTCTTGGAGGATTTGCCCCTTTATCATTTAATAATGCCTCATGTTATCCCTAATAATTTTCTTTATTCTGAATCTGTCTTGTCTGAGATTAATATAGCAACTCCAGCTTTCATTTTATTAATGTTGGCATAATATATTTTCCTCCATTCATTTACTTTTAACCTATCTTATTCATTATATTATAGTGGATATTTTTGTAAACAAAATACAGTTGTGTCTTTTATATCCACTCTGACAGTATCTTTTCTTTAGTGGTTATGTTTACACCATGCATATTTTAAAATATTATTAATATAGTTGGTGCAATGGACTGAATGCTTGTGTCCCCCCAAAACTCACATGTCGAAATTCTAACCCCAAATGTGACAGTATTAGGAGGTGAGGCCTTTGGAAGGTGATTAGATCATGAAGGTTGAGCCCTCATGAATGGGACCGGTGCCCTTATAAAAGGGATCCCAAAGAGCTCTCTCACCCTCTTTCCACTATGTGAGGATAGAAGAAGACAACAGTCCGCAACCCAGAAGCAAGTCCTCACCAGAAGAGTCCTCAACCATGCTGGCACCCTGATCTCAGATTTTCAGCCTCCAGAACTGTGAGAAATAAATTTCTGTTGTTAATAATCACTCAGTCTATGGTACTTTGCTATAGTAGCCAGAACTGACTAAGACAAAGATATTGGCAATAACTCTCTGGATTCACCTGTCTCTCTATATTTCTGAGGAGCAGTTTGCCCTGTGACCTCAGTTCTCTAATGGATCCAAAACAGTTAATTGATTCTCAGTTTTTTTAGCTTTTTTCTTATTGTAATGATGGGTGTGATGACTTAGCAGCCCTTTATATGTCAGATCTGAAACCAGAAATCTGATTCGTTGTTCTTTGTTCTGACATCCCTTCTAATAAAGCCAGATAGAAAATTAGTCTCTGTCTGTGAAAATCTTAAATCTTTAACATTACACACACCAAAGCCTCAACAGGCTTTATAAACCAAACATTTTAAGAAACCACTGATCTAGCCTGGGCACAGTGGCTCAGGCCTGTAATCCCAGCACTCTAAGGAGTCCAAGTCTAGAGGATCACTTGAGTCCAGGAATTCAAGTCCAGCCTTGGCAACATAGGGAAACTGTCTCTACAAAACATTAAAAAACTAACCAGGCATAGTGGCATGAACCTGTTTTCCCACCTACTTGGGAGGCTGAGGCAGGAGGATCACTTGAGCCCAGAAGTTGGAGGCTGCAGTGAGCTATGATCATGCCACTGCCCTTCAGCTTGGGTGACAGAGCAAGACTCCATCTCTTAAAATAAAAAGCTAAGGATGTATTCATAATCTCTAGGGTAAAAATTAAAATAGTAATAAAATAATGCAAAATTAATAGTGAAAATGAAATATTTAAAAAACACTTGATTAATTCAAGAAAAAAAGAAAAAAGTCAAGATCAAGGAATACAAAGGAGAATAAAATTAGGAAATAATATATTTAAACAAATATATCACTAGTTAAATTAAAATTGGACCAAATAGTTGAAATGAAAGACTGAGATTGTCATACTAAATTTAAAAAGCACATCCAAACACAAAAACTCTTTGCTGCTTACAAGAGACATGCCTAAAATAAAATAAAAAACAAAAGCAAACAGAATAAGCTGGGTGTGGTGGCATGCACCTTAGTCTCAGATACTTGGGAGAATGAGGCAGAAGGGAGGATCGCTTGACCTCAGGAGTTTGAGGTTGCTGTTAGTGCAGCTGTGATCGTGCTGCACTCCAGACTGAGTGACAGAGTGAGACCCTGTTTCTAAAAAAGAAAAAAAAAGAAAGAAAGGAAAGGGAAGGGAAGGGTCGGGATGGGATGGGATAGGACGGGACAGGATGGGAAAGGGAATGGAAGGGAAGGGAAAGGAAAGTGAAAAAAAGAAAAGGAAAGGAGAGGAGAGGAGAGGAGAGGAGAGGAGAGGAGAGGAGAGGAGAGGAGAGGGCAAGAAGAGAAAAAATAAAATAAAAGAAATGAGAAAAGAAATCACTGATCCAGACTAGAGGTAGAGGAAAGAATAGAAATGTGATGTGCTTAAGTGGTCCATGCCATTACTTACCTCCAGATAAATTTCAGTACCTGTAATAGCATTCACAAAATGAACTCATCTAATTGCTTAGGGCTTAGATCTGGAATTTTCTCTGTGGCCTTGGTCAAATTTACTCAATCCCGCTACACCTCAATTTCTAACAACTATAAAATTAAGATACTAATCATTATCATATATGTTTTTCTGAATATTAAATGAGATAATATATTTACCAGTGCAAAGTTCTCCAGAATTTGGCTCCCACTCTTCAATTCTTAAATTTTACAAAAATTAATATAACAGATATGTAATTCCACATTTACATAAATGTTTGAAAATAATAGGAATGCAGTCATTATTGGCCAATAAAGCCCAAGATGCTTTTGAAATGTGGAATCCCTCACAAGAGAACACTGTAACCAAGAAAATGACAAAAAATGAGGGCTCTCCTATAATGCAAAGCATATCTGTTATGGACTACATGTTTATGTCCACCCCCCGAATTTATATATTGAACCCTAATCTGCAAAGCAATGGTATTTAGAAGACCCTTTGGGAGGTAATTAGGTTTAAATGAGGTCATGAGGGTTGAGCCCCCATAGTGTCTCTATGAAAAGAGGAAGAGACCAGAACTCTTTCTTTCTTTGCCATGTGAGGACACAGTGAGAATGCTATTTGCAAGCCAAGAAGAGAACCCTCACCAGGGGACCAAATCAGCTGGCCCCTTTATCATGGACTTCCCAGTCCCCAGAACTGTGAGAGATAAATTCCTATGGTTTAAGCCAGCCATTTTATGTTATTTTGTTATGGCAGCCTGTACTAAGACAGTCACACCACTCCTTGCTTGAAAACGTTTTGGATACAGACAACCTAATAGGAAAGTAAGCAAATCACTTGAAGAGGAAGTTTTAAAATAAAGGATATCCAAATGGCCGATATGTGAATATATGAATATATATGTGCTCAATATCATCTTTCATCAGGGAAGTGAAAAGTAGAACTTCCAATAGACAATATCAAAAATTGGCAAGGATGTAGAACAATTGAAACTCTCATACACTGCTGGTGGGGGCATAATTTGCGAGAATATCTTTGGAAAACTCTTTTGCAGTATCTATTAAAGTTTAATATACACATGCCTTATCACCCAGAAAAGTGAGGCAGTGAAAGGAAGGGGCACAACTTGGGGGTTGCTTTTGAAATTCTGGTAATGTTCTATTTCTTGATTTGCATGCTGGTTATACAGGTGTTTCCACGTTGTCAAAATTCATTGATCTGCATATTTATAATCCATGCCATTTTCTCAACGTATGCTACACTTCAATAAAAACATCCAAAAATTTTAGTAAATTAATGGATTTTCAGAATGCTGCTCACACATCTCAGGTTGGCCTTTCAGGGGATCTGATCCCTAGCAGGTCTCTAGTGTATCATCCTTCAACACTTACTCTATATTGGTTACTTCTTGCTCCAGCCACGTTTCACCTCAAATTTATAAATGCTGTCTCTTGCCTTTAACTCTTTTCATTAAGCAAGCCAGGATCATATTGCAGTTGTTAGGGTGAAAATAGGGAGAGAATAGGAATAAACCAGGCTTATTAAACAACAATCTTAACCCATCTTTGAGGTCCTACCTCAAGTATCCCCCCATCTTCAAAGCTTTCCTTCAATCTTCAGATGGAGGTAAACGCATCTCTTCTAGGCCACCAGAATTTTGAATATTTCTCTACTGTTGCTCTTATATTGCTATATTGTAAATGTTTCCTTACTTGCATTGTCCTTATAACTGTGAGCTTCAGGTGACAGCAAAGCCTTATTCATTTTTATATTCCCAGTATTTAAAGACTGCCTGTTTCATGCCAAGTACCATGCTATGTTTGATGAAAGAATGGGTGTTCGAATGTATGAACGAATTATCAAGTCATGGAATATTAGTTCTAAAAGGCATCTTGAAGGTCCAGTCTACTGTTTTTCACTGCACCCAGAAAGCATGGAATTGTCTACAGTCATATGGCTAGTTACTTGGAGACAGGACCAGAACCTAGTCTATTTTCTAGCCACGGTTTCTGTTTATTTCTGTAAATTTTCTTAGAATTTTATTTTAAAATAATATTAGACTTACAAAGAAGTTGCAAAAATAACCCATGGAGCTCACATATACCCTTCACTCAGCTCTCCCTAATGTTAACATCTTACATAACCATAGTACAATGATCAAAATGAGGAAGTTAACAGTGATAAAACATTATTAACACACCTACAGATTTACTTGAATTTTCCCAACTTTCCCAGTAAAATCATTCTCTTATTCCAGGACCCAATCCAGAATCCCATATTGGATTTGGTTTTCATGATTTTTTCATTTCCTCCAATCTGGGAGCGTTTCTTGGTCTTTCCTTGTCATTCATGACCTTGAAGCATTTTGCCACTGTAAGACTTCTAGTTTTGTCTTTGTAATTAATAAATACCTTGGAGGAGATACTTCGAGACTATGCAGGCCCAAATATGGTAGTTGTTGCCTTCAAAATCTAAAAAGGCTGATCTCCAATGTACTTCCCAGGCACACTGTATTAACATCTATCATAGACTTAACTCACTGCCGAGCAATAATCTCTGTCTGTTCCACATATCTGGGAGCTTCCTTAGAGCAGGATATGTCCTTCTATCGCCATGGCTTAGCATGGTCCTTAGTTTATTGAAACTACTTTCTAACTGTATGACCATAGGCAAATTATTACTTAACTTCTATGCCTCAGCAACAACCACATTTGGGCGTGCTATTCAGACCCATTTACCAACATAACCACAAGGCTGCCAGTTTTGAGTATGCTCTTATAGAGCAAGAAAGGACTTTGCAGCAGGTCCAGGTTGTTGTATTAGCTTCCCTGTTACTGAGGCCTTATGCGCCAGCACAATTAAGGGTATTTGAAAATGTCTGTGGTAAATAGGGATTGTATATGAAGCCTCTAAAAATCTCCCCTAGGATTACTGTGAGAGTTAATACATTTGAAGTGCTTAGAACAGGGACTGACACAAAGTACCTAATCAATAAATAGGAGCTTTTATTTATTATTATTGAAGGCACTCTTTACAATCTTATTGAATGAATGGATGAATCAATGAATAAGAGCAAGAGAAAAACTGGAAAGTCAAGAAAAAAGGTTTTGCTCTCAGGTGAGGTCTAGTAACTACACCAACTAAGTTTTATAGTGCCCCATGAACTTGAAAACATTCTTAATTATACAAATAGTTTGGTTATATATCAGTGATTCCTAACTAGCAACCCTATATGATGTATTATCAGTGATGTTATATACTTACAAATGATAATGATTATGTTCCTATTGTTTTCAAATCTCAGGAAAAAAACTAATGCTTTCTTATTACTCAAGGGTTCTTCTTACTCTGTGGAAAGAACTCTGTCTAATCCACTATTTCATAAAAACTAGATAGCCACAGCAGAAGCTTGTTAGAGTCTCAAGACCAGGGAGACTTTTGTTGGAGCAGTGGTCTCCAAAGTGGGGCGCTTTAAGGCAGATGGAAGAAAATGTACTTAGAAGAAGAAAGAAATATTAGAATTTCAATTTATATCTACATATGAATAAAAAGAAAGAAAGAAAGCTATACCACTATTTGCTATGATCCTTTATTTGATCCATGAGTCTAGTGTCATAGGTCACTCACAGTTCAGTGCTTCCCTCATCAGATTGCAAAACGAAACAAGTTACAACATATTGTTGTTAACATCTACACAGTTAAGAAGATTAATGGCTCATATCATCTTGTTCTAACTATACAAACCCTCATAAAGCGATCAAGGGGCTAGAAATGATTTCTGCCAGACAGACAGATGGATTGATGAATAGATAGATAGATAGACTGATCGATCGATCAAGCATGACTTTAAGATAACACTAATAATGTAAGATCAAGCACACAAATAAATAAAAGGCAGGGCGAAAACTTTCATTCCTACTATGAACTTTTCATTAGACAGTAAATGAGATTAAAGAAAAAAGAAAACCAACAATGATGATTTAGTCAGGTCTGACCAAAAGTTCACAACAAACTTGCAGGATTAACAATGAGATTATTTTAAATATGTATTTATATCTACTATTATTAACAATAAACATCTCCCAAAGTGTCTACTTTATATCATAGCCCTTTGAAGGATAATTTCAACTGTAGTAGTCTATAAAACAAAAGATGTAAATGAACTAAATCTTGAACTAGGTTCTGAATCATTGTATCATAATATTAATCTGAAATTTCAAAATTATTGAAATTTATAATCAATTTCTTTTACTCTAGGAGTGTCTAGAGAGGCTCAATATGCGTATAAGCATTTAAATTAGCAAAGTTAGGAGCAGTCTAAATATTTAAAAATAAAGAAATGAACAGTAAATTATAATATTACCATATAATGGACTATTAGGCAGACATTTAAAATTACACATGTTAACACTTATGTATCTATGTTGAAATATTCTAACATTTGTAATTAAGCAAATTTAACAGTGTATATATGCTAAAATTATAACTATAAAATTGCTTATAGACAATCTTGAAAGCAAATAAAATTTTTAAATAGTTTATTAGTAATTTAAAGAATTATGGATCACTTCCTTTATTATTATTCTTATCATCATCATTGTTATGGTGACACTGTGTATGGTTTAAAACAGAAAACAAATAAAAACAATGATTAAATTAAAAGGAAATTAAACCATATCACGGACCTAATTTGTCAGTATTATAAAATGTGCTACAGCTGAAAATAGAATATATTTAACAATCAGAGTATTATACAAATGTATATGTTTATCTTTCAGTTACTAATTCCCCAAGGTTAGTTTCTTCCTTACAAAGAGTTTTTCACAGATCCTCCTTTTTTTCCTTATTATTTTATTTTAGATCAACAAGAGTCAGCTATTTGCATTCAAAATAATCTTAACCTATTCTAACGTGAGATACTTTTATTTTGGAGGACAGATTGGGTATAAAGGTATGCATATTAACATTGAAATCCACCCCATAATTTTCATAGTGTTATGGATTTTACATATCGAGAAACCCCTTTATTCTTGATATCTTTTTATTCTAAATAGATTTATTAGTTCTAAATAAATTGTGAAAAGTATATATTGCTCTAGATAATCCCTAAAGCAACCAGTGAGAACCAAATCAAAGACTCAATTCCCTTCAAAATAGCAACAAAGGAAATAAAGTACCTAGGAATATATTTAACTAAGGAGGTAAAAGAGCTCTACAAGGAGAACTATGAAACACTGAAGAAGGAAATAGCAGAGGATGTAAACAGGTGGAAGAATATACCATGCTCATGGGTCAGCAGAATCAACATTGTTAAAATGTCTATACTACCCAAAGTGACCTACAGAGTCAATGCAATCCCTATTAAAATATGATCATCATTTTTCACAGACATAGAAAAAATAATCTTACACTTCATATGGAACGAGAGAAGACCCCGTATAGAAAAATCAATCCTACAATAAAAGCAAAATAGGAGGTATCAATTTACCAGACTTCAAACTATTCTACAAGGCTATAGTAATTAAAACAGCTTGGGAACGGCACAAGAACAGGGACATAGACCAGTGGAACAGAACAGAGAACCCAGATATAAAATCATCCTCATATAGCCATCTAATCTTTGACAAAGCAGACAAAATCATACACTAGGGAAAAGAATCCCTTTTCAATAAATGGTGCTGGGGAAACTGGATAGCCACATGTAGAAGACTGAAACAGGACCCACACCTTTCACTTCTCACAAAAATCAACTCACGCTGGGTAACAGACTTGAACCTTAGGTGTGAAACTATTAGAATTCAAGAGGAAAATGTTGGAAACACTCTTCTAGACATTGGCCTAGGCAAAGAATTATGAAGAAGACCCCAAAGGCAATCACAGCAGCAACAAAAATAAATAAATGGGACCTGATCAAACTCAAAAGCTCCTGCACAACCAAAGAAACAGTCAAGAGAGCAAACAGACAACCCACAGAATGGGAGAAAATTTTCACAAGCTACACATCCCTTTCGCTGATAACTAGAATATATTTAGAACTCAGGAAAATTAGCAAGGAAAAACCAAACAACCCTATCAAAAAGTGGGCAAAGGACATGAACAGAAATTTTTCAAAATAAGACAGAATAATGGCCAACAAACATATGAAAAAATACTCAACATCTCTAATCATCAGGGTAATGCAAATAAAAAGTGCAATGAGATATCATTTATGTCCAGTAAGAATGGCCTTTATAAAAAAGTCCCCAAACAATAAATGTTGGCGTGGATGCGGAGAGATAGGAACACTCCTACACTGCTGGTGGGACTGCAAACTAGTTCAGCCTCTGTGGAAAGCAATATGGACATACCTTAAAGCGATACAAGTAGATCTACCATTTGATCCAGCAATCCCATTACTGGGCATCTACCCAAAAGAACAAAACTCACTTTATGAAAAAGACACCTGCACTCGAATGTTTATAGCAGCACAATTCACAATTGCAAAGCTGTGGAAACAACCCAGGTGCTCATTGATACATGAGTGGATCAACAAAATGTGGTATATGTACACCATGGAGTACTATTCGGCTTTAAGAAACAATGGTGATATAGCACCTCTTGTATTTTCCTGGATACAGCTGGAGCCCATTCTACTAAGTGAAGTATCTCAAGAATGGAAAAACAAGCACCACATGTACTCACCAGCAAATTGGTATTAACTGATCAACACCTAAGTGGACATATAGGGATAACATTTATGGGGTGTCTGGCATGTTGGAGGGGGGAGGCTGGAGGGGTGTATACACATAATGAGTGAGATGTGCACCGTCTGGGGGATGGTCACACTTGAAACTTTGACTCGAGTGGGGAGGGGGCGCTTGGGCTATATATGTAACCTTAACATTTGTACTCCCATAATATGCTAAAATTTAAAAAAAGAAGTTATTAAACAAATAGTCAAAGTTTATTTATTTTGAGACTATTAAGTGAAAATAAACCTAATTTGTAAACAGTTCTTCAATGGGCGAATGGGTAAATGTTGAAACACCCATACCATGGAATATTACTCAACAATATAAAAGAACAGCCTATTGGTATATGAAAAAACTTGATTGATTCTTAAAGGCATCATGCTGCGCAATAGAAGCCAGGCTCAAGAGATTATACAACAATTCCATTTATATGGCAGTCTCTAAAAGATAAACTATTGGGATGGAGAACAGATAAGTGTTTGTCAAGGGTTAGAGGTAGGGGGAGGATATAACTATAAGGAAATAGCAAAAAGAATATTTTTGGAGTAATAGCACTGTACTAAATTCTGATAATGGTGGTGGTTACATGAATTTATATATGTGTAAATTTTTTTATTTCAAAATATTAAGGGGGCACAAGTGTTTCTGTTACACGGGTGAATTGTATAATGCCGAAGTCAGGGCTTTTAGTATGCTTGTCACCAGAATAATGTTCATTGTACCCAGTAGGTAAGTTTTAGCCCTTATACCCCCCTCCCCCCTTCTTGGTTTCCCCAATGGCCTTGACACTTCTTTGTGCCCGTGTGTACCCATCATTTAGCTCCTACTTATTATTGAGAACATGTGGTGTTTGATTTTCCATTCCTGAGATACCTCACTTAGGATGATGGTCTCCAATTCCAAACAAGTTGCTGCAAAAGACATTATTTCATTCTTTTTTATGACTGAGTACTATTCCATGGTATATGTGTGTATAAACACACACACACACATATGCACACACATACATACACCACATTTTCTTTATCCACTTTTTTCCATAGATATTGTACTAATTTTCAGTCCTACCAACAGTGTACAAGTGTTTCTTTTTCACTACATCCATGCCAGCATCTGTTGTTTTTTTTACTTTTTAATAATGGCCATTCTCATAGCAGTAAGGTGGTATCTTATTGTGGTTTTAATTTACATTTCCCTGGTAATTAGCACCTTCTTTTGTTTCCTAGTGGCAGTGAACCATTTTCTCAGTTACCCTGAAATCCTTAATTTTCACAAAGGAAAATTTATTAAAACTATTATTTTTTAATTTTTCTCCTCTCCTCTAGTTGCTCCTGCTCAGTCCCTTAGTCTCCTTTATAGCCATTCTTCCTGTGTCCATCCCTTAAAATCACTGCCCCCTGGGTTCTGTCCTTGAACCTCTTCTCTTTTTATTTTATACCCATCCTAGGCAATCTCATCATTTCTATGAATTCATTCATCACATAGTTATATGCTGATGACTCTTAAGTATGTTCCTCCAGATCTCTCTTCATATATTTCATGAGATTGCCTTATAGGCTACTCAAGTATAATATGTCTAGAGCTGCATTCATTTCTCACTTTTCCTGTCTCTTCTACCCTTCTCCCTCCATCCTCTGCATTGCCTATTTCTGTGAAAGGCAACATCAGACCTGCCCCAGTCACCCCAGATACTCTTCCTTTATTTAAATTTCCAAATCTAATCAGTCACTAAAACCAGATGACTGCACCTCTATGATATATCCTGAATCCATTCTTTCGTCTATGTACTCACTGCCATTACCAATATTATTGTAGTAATATAAGTATGCACAACCTCTGTTACAATGAACCATCTCATGTCTCTACCTTCATACTTTTCCCACTCCAAACCATTGTCCAAACTTCAGCCAGAGTATCTTTGTGAAATGAAAATCGTTATGTATCATACTCAACCACACAAACGCAGAAATGACTCCCCACAACCTATGTGATAGAGAGAAGAAGCTCAGTCCTTCTTCAATTTTCAATCTTCAGCCTCCTTTCATACTAGCCTTTATTGTACTGCACACTCCAGCCATTTTGAAATATGGCAAAGCCCCACGCATTTCCCTGTGGCTAAGCAACATAAGTCCCCTTGCCCAAGTGTCCTTCCCCACAATCATTTACTTGGAAAACTCCTAATCAGCCTATAGGGCCACCTCACCTCATCCTCACAGCCATTCCTAATTTCTCAGTTGGGTTGGCTGCCCCTACCCTGTGGTCCCACAGTATACTGGTCTTACTTTATCCTCATGTTTTCACACCAATCACGCCCATTTACTTGTCTAGATGGCAAGTACCTGGAGAGTAGGGAGTGTGTCCTGTCTTATTGTTGGTGCATCCTAGAACCTAGCTTAGAGCCTGGCACATAAATAGAGCAAGAAACAAACAAAAGAATGGTGGCTATGGCAGTGTGAAGTGTCTCCTTTCCCTGAGGGCTTCCGAGGCACAGGTAACTTTTCTGCACTCTGCACTTTTCTTTATGAAGCCAACAAGGAGGGCTAGCCACATGCAAACTTGAGAAGTAACTCTTCAGTCCCCAGTACCTCCCCTAACACCTTCCTACCTTTGGCACCCAGATCCTACATGTCCTCTGAAACCTCTAGTCCATTGTGACCTGCTCTAGTCTGGCTATCACACTGAAAAATGAGAAACATCTTGGAGAATCTATGATATACTGATACAATATTGATTTCCAGGAGAAGTTGTCTTTTGATTGGTGACAATTTTGACTCAAAAGAATGAATCCTAAATAATAGTATTTCAAAATGCTTAACAAGTATGTGTTTGGGTGGAGGGAGGAAATTGAAAACACTTCCCTAAATTCTTTATTACATCTCCCCTAAAGAGGTTAGGGTCCTTCCCTTGAATCTGGGTGGACTTGGGAATTCTTCAACTAGTAGAGCATGGCAGAAATAAAGCAATGTTTCTTCTAAACCTGAGTTATAGGTCATGCAGTTTCCACAGGGTTCTCTTTAAACACTCAATCTCTGGACATCCCTCTTAAGATCTTCCTTTTTAGATCCATCTGCCATACTGTAAGAAGTTCCAACCACATAGAGAGGCCATATGCAGTACTCCAGTTAACAGCCACAGATGATCTACACTTTGAGTCATCCCAGCCCAGATGCCAGGCATGTGGGATAAGAAGCTTCCAGATAATTCTAGCCCCAGCCATTCAATTCATCCCTAGTCATTCAAATTTTTTCCAGTAGAGGCTCTAGACATGGCATGGCAGAGACAAATTATCACCACTGTGTCTTGTATGAACCCCTTACCCAGACTCTGTGATAATAACAAGTCTTGTTGCCTAACACCACTTAGTTTGGAGTGGTTTGTCACATGGCAATAACTGCAACAGTAGATATGGGGCATTAAAGGGCAGGAAACACAACTCTATGCCTCTCAAATCACACTGCAAACACCAAATCGGACCCCATAGAATAGTGGATTTCAAAGATCCCACAGAGTACCAAGGAAGAAATGTATTTCAAGAGCTATGGAGGTAAGTTTTAGCTGACACTGAGAAATTGGCTCTCCAGCAAGCCAGAGGGGCAGGGGGAGAGTCAAGGACTGATGTGTAGATTTTTCCAATGCTCATGGTATAAATACTCTGTCCTAACCAATTTCAAGCTACCAGCATTTATAAAATTTCAGAACATTTACAAGTCAGTACTCACAAAACAAAATATGTAGGCTCCAACACAACACTGGGACCATGACACTCTGGTGACTCAGTGGGCCCCTCTCATACTCCTCAGCTCATCCTTAACAATGCTATGCTATACTATCTGAAAAGAACTATATTGGATACCTGAGATGCCTAGAAATTTGTGGCCCTCTCCAATAGTCGGAAACTGAAAATCAGAAGGAATAAGACATGATGGGTTGGCCTTACATACATTTTCCTGCCAACCAAGACACCATCTTAATTTAACAAACTCTACTCCATGAACTCCTGGAACTTTATCCACAAAATATTTAATAAAATGTATTCTCCTGGCAAGGGTTCCTCACTGTAGCCATAAATCAGGCTCTAGCTTTAGCTGTTTTAAGTAGAAAAAGATATACTATACCAGTTTAAGAAGTTTTCAGAATCTCCAGAAAGACCAGGAAACCTGGTTTAGATGTTACAAAATGAGAACCAGCAATAGCCAGGAGATGCACCTAATCACATCACAGGATTCCCTTAGCAGACACTTCACTAGCATCTTGCCTGTCACAGGCTCATATGATACCAGATAAAACTTCAGATAAGACAGCTCAAATCCTGGCAACTACACTTACTAGCACTGTGTCTTTAAATAATCTATACAACTTATTGAGTCTCTCTCCTATATATTAGTGAGGTGCAATTCTTTATCAGACACATCTTTTGTACTTCATCAAATTTTCTTCTCTTCACCTGTCCCTTGATCTCAGCTACTGGCTTCACTTCAGCTGCCTTTGTAGCCAATTGTGGCAGCCATGAAGGTGCACTGCTCTGATCTCCCTTGGAGAAAGAACTTGCTGATCAGTCTCCAAGAGCACTTAGCTGACACTCCCTAAATGTTAGCACTCCATCTTTTGAGCTGAGACCTGCTCTTCCCTGGAGGCCCTCAGCCAATGTCTGAGCATGACAAACTATACTCTTGGTATTTGGGGCCTTGGTTGAGATTTTGTCAGATCTACATCAGGTTTGTGGCTCTTCCTTCATCTCTCTTCTCTTACTTTCTCCCACTTCCCTTTCACAGGTATCAGGTCTGTATTGCGGTCTGAAGGCTTTATTTGTCTAATCCTGCTTCCTCCCCCTTCATCTGTCATAGGCATTACCTCTTCAATAAACCTCATGTACTCCTAATTCCATTTCAGCATCTGCTTCCTAGAGGCCCCAACTTATACACTGACCAACTCTATGTGGGCTAGCATTGTTCTACTGTCTGAAGCTGAGAAGTCACATGCTTGCAGTTTGACTCCTACAGTCAATTCTATACTCCAGTGAAATGCCACACCACAAGGAGTGAAATCTGGCTTCCAGAGTAGCTGCCACAAGGGTTTGATGAAGCTACCTGGAGGAATGAGGGAATTTACATCCCCCCACCCCCTGGAAACAAATGTTAACCAATGGGAGACAGAAGATGGAGTCAGGCAAATACATTTCTTCTCCTTTTCTTCCTCTGATGGAACCTTCCAAAACATGGTTACTCCGCACAGCTTGTGCAAAGATGCCCCCATATCTGACTGGGTGGACCTGCTGAACAGTCAGCTGTGTCTCTTCAGGGCTTGTGATGAAACAGGGGCCAATGCAGTAAGAACCTACTTTGTTTCGTTTCCTAGTCTTTTCTGCTATTGGCCATATCCCTCACTCTTATTGCCCTGAGAATGCCTTTTCCAAATAAAGCATTAGCCCTTAATTTTTGCACAAAGATCTGTTTTCTCAGGAACTTAGCTAATAAAAATATTCTTTACAGAGTTGTTAAGAAAGTTAAATTAGATAATGTGCCTAATATAGTCCTGGCAAGCAAGAGGCACTCAATAATATGTAGCTTAATCCTTGCTTGGCTGTCTTTCAGGCAGCAGGATAAGAGCTAGAATGGGAGAATGAGAGTTTCAGAGTCTGTAGAGAATATGCAAGTACTGATTCCAGCTTCCCTCCACCCTGTCTGTTCTGAAATACTGTGTGTCACATCATTGCATGGCAAACTAAAGCCCAGCACTGTATGAAAACAAAACTTGTTCATATTGGGTACCTGTTGCAGGACATAACAGTCACCTGTAGCATTACAAAGTAGGAGAGTTTTCTTTCTGATCTTGGAAATTGGCTTCTTTATTGATTGCCTTGTGTAGTCAGAGTAGAATCCTACATGTGGAAATGCTCTATGAATCGCTATATTGCATCTATACACCATTCACAGCTTGTGAGATACCACATATGCATTTAGGAGAAATGATCCAAAGTTAACATTTATGCTAGTTCAAGCACTAGGAAACCAGAGATCACTGTGCTTTTTAGAACAGAAGCCTTGACTACCCAGGGTATGTGCTACATGCATCTGTTTTTAATTGGATTTGTGGTTCAGGTGCATGAAGGTAGATAGCTGAGAAGAGTAGAGCAATTTGTCCATCCCAGATGCTGTAGATTTGCCTTCCCTGGGGTGAAATTGCTATCTTGTCTCAGGACTCAGGAGCATTCAGTGAGAGGTGACTGTAAAAATGGTAGGTCAAAGTTCTAAGTGATCAAGCTATTACATTATTTCTGTGCATTTGTGGAGCATTCATTGTAGCAAGATAAGTTGAAGCCACTTTTTATCAAACTTATTCCTCCCAGCAATCTAGGTAGGAGGAAACTATAAGAAAAATAGTCAATTAGTCCTCATTGCCAAGCCTGTTCAAAGGACAGGAGGGTTAGCTCAATGTTTCTCAAAATGAAATCGATGAACTCCCTGCATTAGAATCCCTGGGGTGGCCCAGATGATTCCTTTCAAACAAGCACCCTGGGTGATTCTGATGAGCACTAAACTTAAAAACCTCTGGTTTAATTGAACTAAATGATTATCCAGTCAAACTTTTTACATGCAGTTCCCAGGAAGAGAACAAACACTAAATGAGAAAGTTTCATGATGGACAAGGCTCTCTCTCTCCCCTTGGAGAGGTTAAATGGAACAGAGGTCTCTGCTGTGACATCCTCCAAAACAACCTGTATTTGGCCTTTTCCTAACTGCAAACAGGCTTAACTCCAGGCTGTGGGGATTTTGGTACCTAGCTAAAGGGAAACTGAGTTAGAGATATATATAGTTTATGGAGAATGGGCAAAATTGGCATAGTTTGCAACCTGACCAAGTTATTGCAAGTGGTCCTAGTACAGCAATGGATTCCAGGTATACGCCCACTGCCCACTGTACCAAATTGCCCTGAGTAATAAAATAAAGGGTAGTAACACAAAGGCATGAATCTCACTGGTGTTCTTATAAGAAGAGGAGATTAGGACACAGCCACAGAAGGAAGACATAAGAAGGAGAAAATGACCAATTACAAGCCAAAGAAAAACCAGAAGAAAAACCTCAGAAGAAACCAATCCTGCCAACACCTTGTTCTCGAACTTTCTAGCCTCCAGAACTTTAAGAAAATAAATTTCTATTGATGAAGCCACTCAGCCTGTGGTATTTTGTTATGGCAGCCCAAGCAAACCAATACACCAGCATTTGGTATTCTCACTCATTTTTATTTTAGCTGCTCTAATACATGTGTAGTGATATCTCATCAAGGTCTTAATTTGCATTGCTTTAATGGCTAGAATATTGAACATATAATCAATCATGTGCTTGTTTTCCATATGCATATTCTTCCTTTTTGAGTTTTTTTTTTTACTA
>VBSM01001483.1:6532273-6550672 GCA_008086735.1 Cheirogaleus medius | reverse complement strand
CCAGTTCTAAGTGGGAATGCTTTCAATTTTTCCTCATTCAGTATGATATTGGCTATGGGTCTGTCATATATGGCTTGTATCATTTTGAGGTATGTCCCTTCTATGCCTATTTTATGAAGTGTTCTTATCATGAAAGGATGTTGAATTTTTTCAAAAGCTTTTTCTGCATCTATTGAAAGAATCATATGGTCTTTGTTTTTGCTTCTGTTTATGTGGTGAATTACATTTATAGATTTACATAGGTTGAACCATCCCTGCATTCCTGGGATGAAGCCCACTTAGTCGTGATGGATTATTTTCTTGATAAGCATCTGGATTCGGTTAGCTAGGATTTTGTTGAAAACTTTTGCATCTATATTCATGAGGGATAATATTCTGTAATTTTCTTTTTTTGTTGCATCCTTTCCTGGTTTTGGTATCAGGGTTATGTTCACCTCATAAAAAGTGTTAGGGAGGTTTCCATTCTTCTTGATTATGTGGAATAATTTCTGCCAGATAGGCACCAGTTATTCTTTGTAAGCATGGTAAAATTCACGTGTGAAACCATCTGGGCCAGGACTTTTCTTTTTAGGAAGATTTTTAATTGCTGTTTCTACTTCAGCTCTTGATATTGGTCTATTCAGGAGTTTTATTTCTTCCCAGTTGAGCCTAGGGATGCTGTGTGTTTCTAGAAATTTCTCCATTTCCTCCACATTTTCCAGTTTGTGTGCATAAAGATTTTTGTTGTATTTGTAAATTATATCTTGGATCTCCTTGGGATCGGTTGTGATATCTCCTTTTTTGTTCCTGATGGAGCTTATTAGAGATTTCTCTTTTCTGCTTTCCATTAGCCTAGGCAAAGATGTGTCAATTTTGTTTATTTTTTTCAAAGAACCAACTTTTTGTTTTATTAATCTTCTGTATAGCATCCCTTTTGTCAATTTCGTTTAGTTCTGATTTGATCTTCTTAATTTCACTTCTTCTGCTGGGTTTGGGGTTGGTCTGTTCTTCTTTTTCCAGCTCTTTGAGTCAATTCATTAGATTGTCTATTTGTGATCTTTTTGACTTTTGGTTATAGGCATTTATGGAAATAAACTTTCCTCTCAGTACTGCTTTAGCTCTGTCCCAGAGGATTTGATAACTTGTCTCTCCATTGTCATTTTGTTCAAAGAATTTTTTATTTCCATCTTGATTTCTTCATTTGTGAAGTAATCACTTAGTTGAAGGTTGTTTAATTTCCACATTTTTGTGTAGAAATGTCAGTTTCTGTTAGGGTTGATTTTTACTTTTATTCCACTGTGATCTGAGAACATACATGGTATGATTTCTATTTTTTAAAATTTTTTGAGACTTACTTTGTGTCCTAGGATATGGTCAATCTTAGAGAATGTCCCATGAGCTGATGAGAAGAACATATATTCAGTGTATTTTGGGTAAAATGTCCTGTAAATGTCATTCAGACCCAATTGTTCTAGAGTTTTGTTTAAGTCCATTATTTCTTTATTAATTTTCTGTTTGGAGGATCTGTGTTGTGCAGTCAGTGGGGTGTTGAAATCTCCAGTTATTATGGAGTTGCTGTTCATCAATTTGCTTAGATCCAGTAAGGTTTGCTTTATGAATCTGGGTGCACCTAAATTGGGTGCATATAAATTTAAAACCGTTATATCTTCTTGTTGAACTCTACCCTTCACCATTATATAATAACCGTCTTTGTCTTTCACTACTTTTGTTGGTTTAAAAACTAAATCTTCTGAGATCAGAACTGCCACGCCAGCCTTCTTTTGGCTTCTGCTTGCTTGAAATACTGATCTCCACCCCTTTACTTTTAGTCTATATGCATCCTTGCAGATTAGGTGTGTTTCCTGAAGACAGCAGATACTTGGCTTGTATTTTTTTATCCATTCAGCCAGCCTATGTCTCTTGAGTGAGGAGTTTAAGCCATTTACATTTATTATAAGAAGTAATAGGTAAGGCAGATTATTGTTCATTCTGTTGGATTGGACATTGTTGCTTTGTTTTCTCTCTTGAGCCATTGTGATATCTGGCCTTTAATCTTTAGCTTTTGGGTGATTTTATGTTTGAGAGTATTTATTATGCTGTTCCATGTGTAACACTGTTTTGAGTACTTCTGGTAGGTCTGGTCTTGTCTTGGTGAATTCCCTCAGACTTTGCTTATATGAGAATGTCTTAATTTCTCCTTCATATATAAAGCTTAGTTTTGCAGGGTACAAGACTCTAGGCTGGGCATTATTTTGTTTCAAAGGAGTGAGGATGGGGCCCCAGTCTCTCCTTGCTTGTAATGTTTCAGTTGAGAAATCTGGCATTATTCGGGTCAGTTTTCCTTTGTATGTAACTTGCTTCTTTCACCTTACAGCTTGTAGGAGTGTTTCTTTTGTTGATATTTTGGTCAGTCTGATGACTATGTGTCGTGGTGTTTTCCTGTTTGCATTATATCTCCCAGGTGTCCTTTGGGCCTCTTGGATTTCTAATTCTAAGTTATTGGCCAGACCTGGGAAATTTCCCTCAATTATTTCTTCAAATAGCTTATCCAACCCTTGTGTTTTTTCTTCCTCCTTCTCTGGAATCCAGTGGAGCCACAGGTTATTTTTCTTCGTATAACCCCACAATTCTTGTAAGCTTTGCTCATGTCTCTTATTTTTCTTCTCTATCTCTGTGATTAACTTATTTGATTTGAAGGTGTTATCTTCAATCTCTGAGATTCTTTCTTCTGTTTGGTCCACCTGTTTTTGAGGCTTTCCACTGTGTTTTATATTTCCCTGAATAAATTCTTCATATTCAGGAGATCAGATTGATTTTTCTTTAAGATCTTGATTTCCTTAGTGAATTTTTGTTCCAAGTCCTGAATTTTCTTTGTGGTTTCTTTGTGTTGGTTATACATTTTTTCTTGCATTTCATTGAGCTTTCTTACAATCCAATTTTGGAATTCTTCTTCTGTCATTTTAGTGTTTTGGGTTTGGTCAGTATCAATTTCTTGAGAGCTGGTGTATCTCTTTGGGGGAGTGTTTTCGGTTTGATATGTCATAGTTCCAGAATTCTTTCGCTGAGTCCTCCCCATCTGGATCAGCTGATGTTTCTTCGTATGGTGCTCTGGGGGTCCTCTCTTCTGTGTTTTCTTGATCTGCTGCTCGGGGGAGCTCTTCCACCACATTTGGAAGGTATCCCTGATGGGAGGGGTTTCTTGTGGAGCCTATTGTGGCCACTTGCGGGAGATTTGTTCCTTGACCACGGCCCTGGCTGTTGGCCACTGTCCAGCAAAGGAGATCAAGCCCCAGCGTTTTGATCAACTGGGTGACCTAAACTGTTCTGGGAAGCAAAGTCATTTATACTGCCCGCACACAGGCCCAGTGGGTTCATCCTAAATCAGGGTGAGGGTGGCTTTTCTTGTCTCACCCCGCCTCCTGGGGTGGAGCCTACAACTTTCAGCAGGAGAGATGCAGGCTAAGGGGAGGAGGTAGCTCCCCAGTCTGCCCTGCACTCTGGCGCCACAGTGGCTGTAACTCCCCTTTGGCGTTAGTCTTCTCAGTAGATTGTTGATCAAGCCAGGCCTGGCCAGCCGATTGCAGATTGTGTAAGGGCAGAATATGTCAGGATAGTCTGTAGGCTGGGGGAGGGGATCTGCCCACCACACCGTATTCACACCACGGTGGCTGGGCTGTGGACCCCCTCAATGGCGACCGCTTGCCCACTCGCAGGATACCAGCACTGGGGACGACTGTTTAGGAGGTGGCAGGTGCCAGATTGGGGGTCTGGGTCATCAGGATGCCCCATTGCCTCCTCTATACTACCTTCCCAATGACTCAAGCCTGTTCAGCCATAGTTCTCGCTCTTACTGACCCACCCTGGGCGGGCTTATTCGCCCCAAGGCCGTTCCAGCTAAGAGTCCCCGACTTAGTGAACAGCTCTGTAGGACTGGCCCTGCTGGTTACCAGAGGCAAGGTATCTAACTGCCTCCCCTATCATCTCAGTCCGGTTTCCTCCCTACTTGGTGCTGTCCTAGCACTGAGCTCCAGGGAGTTCACAGTGCTTTCCACTAATGACCGCACTCTACAGCACCCACTTCTCCTGTCACAATTTCGCACCAACTTCAGACAGGTCCCTGGCTGGGTGGGTGTGGAGGTCAATGGGGAAGCAAGAAGTTCTCCTGTGGGTCTGATCCCACTTCACCCCCTGGCCTGGTGGGCCAGCACCCTCCCACACTCTATGCCCTATTGTTTGTTTTGCACTCTCCAGAGAATGCGATCTTATCTCCCGATCACCTTGCTTTTTCCTTTTTTGAGAGTCCTGCGCTGAACCTCTGCAGATTCTCGATGCTGTCCTTGTAGTGGGGAGATCCACTTGTGTGTAGGAGACCAAGATCTATGTCTCTTTCTCTGAGAGCAGGAATCCAGGGGGTTACCTTTCCTCCGCCATTTTTTCTCTCCTCCATATGCATATTCTTTTTAGTGAATTCTTTCCTCATGCCTTTTGCCCATTTCTATTAATAGATGGATTGTTTGATTATTTATGGTTGAGGTTTGAGAGGATTTTTTATATATGTATTCTAGACACAAGTCCTTTGTCAGATTTTTGATTTGCAAATATTTTCTCCCACTCTGTAGCTTGTATTTATATCTTCTTAACAGTGTCTTTCACAGAGCAAAAGTTTTAATTTTGACAAGGTCTAAGTTATTGAGTTTTTTTATGGATCATGCTTTGGTATTAAGACTAAAAACTCTTTACCAAGCCCCAGATCTCAAAGATTTTCTCCTATGTTATTTTCTAAAAGTTTATAACTTTTCATTTTGCATATAAATCTATAAACCATTTTGAGTTGATTTTTTTAGAAGGTGCAAAGTTTAGGTTGAAGTTCCTTTTTTTCCCTATGGACATCCAATTTTTCCAGCATGATTTGTTGAAAAGATTATCTTTGCTTCATTGAATTGTTTTTGTACCTTTGTCAAAAATCAGTTGGCCATACCTGTGTGCAGCTTTGTTTGGATTTTCTATTCTGTTCCATTGATCTATGTATCTATTCCTCCACCAATACCAATTGATATTTGTATCTCTCCCTACACCAATATCATACTATTATAGCTAGAGTATTCATATATAAATATTCTAGCTATAAATATGCCTAAATATCAGGTAGAGTGCTTTGGAATAGTTTATTCTTCATTTGCAAGATGATTTTTGGCATACTAGAGGCTATGCCTCTCAATATATCCTAGAACAAGCTTCAATATGTATACGAAAACTTGCTGGGATTTTGATAGGAATTGCATAGATTCCCATAGATCAGTTTGGAGAGAATTAACATCTTTACCATGTTGAGTCTTTCAATCCATGAACATGTTATGTCTCTCCATTTATTTAGGTCATCTTTGATTTCTTTAATCAGCATTTTAATTTTCAGCATATAGATGACAGACATATTTTAAGTTTATACCTAAGTATTTCATTTTTTAGAGTAATTATAAATGGAACTATGTTTATAATTTTGGTTCCCACGTGTTCATTGTTTAGCAGTACAAATACAGTTTATTTTTTCATGTTGATCTGGTATCCTTCAAACTTGCTAAACTTATTTATTTTTTCTAGAAGTGCTTTTGTCAATTCCTTGGCAGTGTCTATATGATATGCAATATGGACAATTTTATCTCTTTTTTTCCAATCTATATGATTTTTTTTATTCTCTCTCCTTATTGCTCTGGCCAGGACTTCCAGTGCTATATTGAATAGCAGCAGTGAGAGTGGACATCCTTGCCTTTTTCCTCATCTTAGGGAAAATAATTTAGCCTTTCATTCTTAAGTGTCATTTTAGCTGTGCATTTTTGGTAGATGTTTTTATCACACTGAGGAAGTTCTCTTTTATTTCTAGTTTTTAAGAGTTTTTATCATGAATTTGTGTTGCATTTTGTCAAATACTTCATCTACCTCAATTGATATGATCATGTGGTTTTTCTTCTTTAGCTTGTCAATATGGTCGGTTACATTGATTTTTCAAATATTGAACCAGCCTTGCATCCCTGGAATGAACCCCACTTGGTTATGGTATATAATTCTTTTTATATTCCTGAATTTTATTTACTAATATTTTGTTAAGAAGTTTTGCATCTATATTTTCATGAGGAACATCAATTCCTAAGAGAAGAGTTTTGTGGATTTTCTAGTTCTCCTTCCAGTTATATTAGTTTTTGCTTCATGCGTTTTGTATCTCTTTTGTTTGGTACATACACATTTACAATTGCTATGTCTTCTTGGTATATTGACTCTTTTATCATTATATAACGCCTTTCTTTGTCTCTAGTCTTTTTATTTGCTCTGGAGTCTACTGTATTAATCAGGGTTTTCCAAAGAAACAGAACCAAAAGATATATGTATACACAGATATATGAGAGGGGATATATTAGGGGAATTGGTTTAGGTAATTATGGAGGCTGAGAAGTACCATAGTGTGCTATCTGCAAGCTGGAGAACTAGGGAAGCTGGTAGCATGGCTCAGTCCAAGTCCAAAGGCCTGAGAACAAAGACAGTCAACAGTGTACCTATCAGTCCAAGGCCAAAGGTCTGAGAATTTGAGGGGCCAATGGTGCAAGTCTCAGAATCCAAAAGCTGGAGAACCTAGAGTTCTGATGCCAAATGGCAGGAGAAGATGTGTGTCCCAGCTTGAGAAAAGAGAGCAAATTCACCTTTCCTCTACCTTCTTGTTCAGTCAGGGCCCTCAGCTGATTGGAAGGTGCCTGCCCACAGGGGATGGCAGCCTTACTCAGTCCACTGATTCAAATGTCAATCTCTTCCAGAAACACCTTCACAGGCATACTCAGAAATAATACTTTACCAGCTATCTGGATATCCCTTAATACCATCAAGTTGACCTAAAATTAACCATCACATCCACTCCTGCTTTTCTTTTGAATAATGTTTGCATGGTATACATTTTTCCATCCCTTATTTGAACCACCTATATCATTGTTTTTGAAGTGAGTTTATTGTACACGCACATAGTTAGGTGATTTTTCTATCCACTTTGCCAATCTCTGCCTTTTAATTGATGCATGTAGAAGATTTGTGTTTAATGTAATTATCAATATGTTGGGCTTTAAGTCTGTCATTTCATTTTTGTTTTCTGTTTGTTCCCTCTATATTTTTGTTTTTCTGTTTTCTTTTTCCTGGCTTCCTGTGGGTTACTTCAACATTATTTAGAAGTTCATTCTGATTTATCTATAGTGTTTTTGAGTACATCTCTTGATATAGATTTTGTAGTGATTGATATGGGTATTACATTATATCTACAAAAAAAAAGAATCAAATGATGTTAGCATTATACCAATATGAATGAAATGTAGAAAGTTTACCTTCCTTTGTGAACTTTACCCTCCCCTGTTTATATTTTTTTCAGTTTTTTCCTAATGTCCTTTTCTTATTCCAGGATTCTCTTCAGGATACCATATTACATTTAGTCAACATGTTTCTTTAGACTCTTCTTGACCGATAGCTCTCAGACTTTGTTTTTTATGACCTTGACAGTTTTAGGTCAGATGTTTTATAACAGATCACTCAATTAGGATTTGTCCGATGTTTTTAATTATTAGACTTGGGTTGTAAGGTTTTGAGAAGAAGGCTGCAAAGATAAAATGCCAGTCTCATCATATCATATCAAGGGTGCATGCTATCAACATGACTTATCACTGATGATGTTAACTTTGACCTCAAGGCTGAAGTAGTGTTTGTCAGATTTCTCCACTATAAAGTTACCCTATTTCCCCCTTTTATATGATAATCTTTGGAAAGAAGTCACTATGAACAGCTCACACCTAAGAAGTGGGGCGTTATATCGACATTGTTGATGCTAGAGTATCTAAATATATTATTTGGAATTCTTCTGCATGAGATGTTTGTATATTCTTCCCTATTTATTTATTTAGTCAATCATTTATTTATATTAATATGGACTCAAGGATGCTAATTTTATACTTTGGGCTATAATTCTGCACTATTTTATTAACTTTCTTGCTCAAATTGTTCTAGTTTTTGCCATTGAGAGTTATTTCAGTTGCTCTTGGGCCCTTATGATATACCCCCATCATTATATGAGTTTGTTTTTGAGCATTTCCTTACCTTTTTTAAAATATACCACTAATAGTCATAAAACACTTCCTTACTTTCCATCACTACAAGATGCTCCAGGCTGATCTTGTATATTTCCTGTTCAAGTTCTAGAATTAGCCATTTCTCTAAGGAGTCCTGGTTCTTTTTATTGGAGAATGGTATTAGAAACCAAGATCTTTGTTCTAAGTGGGTTTGTTGCTATTGGGATGTTATTGTTTCTAAACCTTCTCAGTGACAGAGTAATGGAATATATGTGAGTATACTAACCTATATGTATATATATATTTATAAATATGTCTATATATAGCCATGTGTATTTATTATATATTAAGGTAAATAAAAGTTCATACTGATGTCTCCAACTCTAATCCATTACCACATATATATTTCTGGCCTCCTCCCTTTGCTTATCTGTAACTTCCAATTCAAACAATGAGAAATTTGGCTCCTACTATCTACTATATATTTATGTAATTGTTCAATTCAAGTATACAGGTATAGTGATTTCAGAATTATTAAACTGTGCCACTATGAGAAATAATTTTATCAAGTATAGTATTTATGTACACCTCCTTCTTCCCTGTGTCTTATAGACTCCACTTATTTCTAGAGTTACTTAGGTCAGCACATTTTTCCTAACAAATCACTTTTGTACATAATTTTATATAAAATTTCATATTCTTCTTCTTAAAGGAAAGAAGAAGAAAATTATATGAACTTCAGGACCCACAAAACATGAAGCTGCCCCTATTAGAAGTCTTGGTTAATATATGCTTTTCCCAATATGTAATGGTTTGAAGCAATTAGGGACAAGAATTTTCACACTAAAAGGGAAGACCTAATAATACATGAATATCTTAAGAAAAAAACTGAATACTAACAATGAACTATCAAAAAAATAAGAAAATAATCACATTTAAAATAGCATCAAAAATAAGAAATATCTTAGGAATAAATTTAAGGAAATAAAAGATTTGTACACTGAAAATTGTATACAAACACATAAATGAAAGAAATTAAAATAGACACAAATAAATTGAATGATATCCTGTGTTCACAGATTGGAAGAATTAATATTGTTAAAGTGTCCATACTACCCAAAGTGATCTACAGATTCAGTGCAATCGCTATCAAAATTCCAATAGCATTTTTCATATATATAGAAAAAAACAATCCTAAAATTCACATGGAACCACAAAAGACCCTGAATAGCCAAAGCAATCTTGATCAAGAAGAACAAAGCTGGAGGCATCACACTTTCTGGTTTCAAATGATATTACAAAGTTTTAGTAATCAAAACAGTATGGTATGGTATTGCATGAAAACAAACACATAGACCAACACAGAACAGAAAAAAGAGCCCAGAAATAAACACACACATATATGGTCAACTAATTTTCAACAAGGGTGCCAAGAATATACAATGTGGAAAAGACACTCTCTTCAATAAATGGTGTTGAGAAAACTGGATATCCACATGTGAAAGAATGAAATCAGACCCTTATCTTACATCTTACAAAAATATTAAAGACTTAAACATAGGACCTGAAACCACAAGCTCTTAGAACAAAACATAGAGAACAAGCTCCTTGACATTAGTCTTGGCAATGACTTTTTGGATATGATACCAAAAGCACGGGTAACAAAAGGAAAAATAGACAAATGGGATGGGATTACATCAAACTAAAAAGCTTCAGCACAGCAAAAGAAACAATCAACAAAGTGAAGAGATAACTTACTGATTGAGAGAATATATTAGCATTTGCAAACCATACATCTGATAAGGGGTTAATATCCAAAATACATAAGGAACTCAAACAAATCAATAATAAGAAAACAAATAATCTGATTTAACAATGAGCAAAGGACCTGTCTTAGTCTATTTTGTGCTGCTATAACAGAATGCCATAGACTGGGCAATTTATAATGAACAGAAATTTATTGGTTCACAGTTCTGCAGGCTGGGAAGTTCAAGATGGAGGGGTCAACATCTGATGAGAGCCTTCTTGCCTGCATCTTCCCATGGCAGAAGGGCAAAGATGGGGCAAGAGAGAATGAGCGAGAGGGGGCAAAACTCATTTTTTAAAAGAAAACCACTCCTGTGATAATGGCATTAATCCATTCACTTCACCCTCATGGCATAGTCACCTCTCATTAGACTCCACTTCCAAAAATGTGTGCATTGAGGATTAAGTTTCCAACATATGCTTTTAAGGTGACATAGTCAAACTATGGCAGACCCAAACAGACATTTCTCTAAAGAAGACATACAAATGACCAACAGGTATATGAAAAAATTCTCAACAACACTAATCATTAGGGAAATGCAAATCAAAACCTCAATGAGATATTTCCTCACATATTTTAGGATGGCTATTATTTTTTTTTAAAAAGCTAAGTGTTAGGGAGGATGAGGATAAAAGGGAACCCTTGTGCACTGTTGGTGGGAATGCAAATTAATACAGACATTATGGAAAACAGCATGGAGGCTCTACAAAAAAATAAAATTAGAAATACCATATGATCCAGCAATCCCACTTCTGGATATATATCCAAAAGAATTATAATCAGGATCTCAGAGATATCTGCATTGCCATGCTCACTGCAGCATTATTCACGATAGCCAAGATAAGTAAACAACCTAAAAGTGCATCAAGGGACAAATGAATAAAGAAATTGTATACTTACAATCTGTACTTACAACAGAGTATTATTTAGCCTTAAAAAGAAAGGAATCCTGCTATTTTCCATAACATGGATAGACCTGGGGGCATTATGTTAAATAATATAAGCCAGACACAGAAAGACAAACACTGTATGATCTCTCTTATATGTGGAATCTAAAATAGCCAAACTCACAGAAGCAGACAGTAGAATGTTGGTTTCCAGGTGCTTGGGGGGGGGGGAATGGAGAGGTGATAGTCAAAGGGTACAAAGTCTCACTTATGCAGAATGCATAAGTTCTGGAGATCTGTAAAGCAATAGTGCTTATAGCTAAGTATTGCATACTTAAAATTTATTGAGAATGTAAATCTTATGTTAAGAACACCTATGTTAAGTGTTCTTGCCAAAAAGAAAAAAATAATAAATAAATAAATAAATAATAAAGGAAGCGATGGATATGTTTGTGGCTTTGATGGTGATGATGATTTCACAGGTACATACTTATCCCCAAACTCATCAAGATGTATATATTGAATATGTACAGCTTTTTATGTATCAATCATACCTCAGTAGAGCGGTTTTGAAAAAAGAAAGAAAACTTTAAAATTCTTAAAATCCTATAAAAGTAAATTATTTCGATGCAAGTGATTTTAGTGACTTCAGGAATTCCTCTAATGTCCACAATCAGAAAATACCTGGGGCAGTTGCAAAGGCAGGTGAAGAAGCTGCAAAGACATTTCCCTTTATGTTGATAGAAGATGAGGGAGAAGTCTCCAGCCTGGATGACATTTTTAATTTTAATTAAACAGCTCTCTAGAACCTACCTTGAAGGGGGAAACAGAAACTTCTGTGTTTTAGGGTGCAAAAGATTATGATGCTGGGTGCAAATATCAGTGCAGATTTTTCCATATCAGTATTTTATTAGCATCATATATATGTTTTTGTTAGTGTTCTGGTTAATACTTGACTTAAGTCTTAAGTGATATGTTTCAAGCGTATTTTGTTCATGAACTTATTTTTAAGGCACAGTTTTAAATATATGGCGTTACATAAGAAAATTTATGTATTAGAGTTTAGTGTTACTTCTTTGCTCGATCACTAAGTTGTGAGCATGTCTTTCCCAGGCAAATATTTTATCTCATTCACATTTGTAACCTCAACTTATAGCACAGTGACTGCTAGGTAGTTAAATATACATTATAATATAACTTAGCATGTTCATCTTATTTCCTTTGGGTCTCTCTGAGTTCTTGGCCCCTGGGCATGTCTTTTCTTCTCCAAGAACTCACCCTCACCTTCACATCCTGGTGAGGTAAGGTGGCCATCTGCCTTGACAGCCTTGAGATCTACCCATCAGAAATTCAAAATCAAACATTTCATACATACCTGCCAATTAATAATTGATGTGGCTCAATATTTTCATGGCAAGCCCTACTTCTATATTCTGTTTGCTGTCAGGTTCAGTGATGGCTGCAAGAATGCCTAATTTGTGGTTTCTGCCCACTTGAAATTGTTCTTATTTCTGAGATGGAATTCCTTTCAGCCTGCATAATCAGCTATAATAATAACTTGCATTTGTAGAGCACTTAAGTTTCCAAAGCACCTTCCTATGTTATCTTTAATGCCCCCAATGACACTGAGGGTCAGACAGGGAAAACACTATCCCAGTCTTCATAGAAGGTCCAAAATAGTTAAAAGACTTAGGAAACATAGGTTCTATCCCCACCTCTGCCACTACTGCTAACTTTTTGACTTCCCTAACTTTTAATACAGTGACCGTATGGTGCACATAATGTGATTATGCCATGAATTTATCTCCTATAAAAAAACTCATCCTCAAATAGAAAAAAACAATTTTTTAAGTACAAGGTAAAACTAATTTTCAAGAAAAGAATGGAGTTTATTGAGAAGGTAATTAACAATTTTTAGACATTTTCCATGAACCATCTTGATTTTAGGAATTGTTTGAAGGCTCAAACTTTCTAGAAAGCAAACCTATAGCTAATTGCTGAAAGCTTACTATCTGCTAGTACAGCATCAAACACAGAGTTACAAATTTGCCTGAGGCATCCTTTGCAAAGTCTGACTGAGAACTGAGGATATCTGATTCAGGGCTTGTAACTCAAGCATTTCAACCCCACCCCCTATGTAGAATATAATAAAATATTACTCTGGACCCTGAAGAAAGCAGGGCTATTCAGCCCCTAGTAATTCATCTTTGTAGATTAAGAACAAAAAAGCCTCAGTCAGTTTAATTATATATATGGACTAACACTATGATGGCAGAACAATGCAAACAGATTCTTGCTGAAGACAGGGAAATTGCTAAAATACAAAAGTACCATCAACCAGGGATAGACAGATTCTTGCTGAGGCCTGATCTTAATCAAACCAGATCTCCTCTGATACTTGTTGTCTTGATGGGACTTCCCAAGGAAGACTTTCAATTGCAGTATAAAGAGCACCAGCTACTGGAAGAGTCTGATTTGGGCCCTTAGATAATGTTGATTATAAGATATATTACACATTTATAACATATCTGAGAAAATAAGAAACATTCCCTTAAAGGTACACATTGGTTTTAAAGGGCAAAGTGATTTACAAACTTTATTTTATTTTATTTTTAATTTATAATTTTTTAAAAATAGAAACAGGGTCTTGCTCTTGCTCAGGCTGGTCTCAAACTCCTAAGCTCAAGGGATCCTCCCAACTCAGCTTCCCAGAGTGCTGGGATTACAAGCGTGAGCCACCGCCCCTGGCCAATTTACAACTTTTAAAAGGTAAAAAAATGTCTACGGAGAATTGAAAAAGCAAATTCAGTATTTGTTGAATGAATGATTGAATGAATGTTGGCTTTGATGGATAAAATCTCAAAGGGCTCTGATTCAGATCTCCTTTGTATTGCTTAAACAATAGGAAAGGAACCTTTCTTTGAGTCACAGTTTCCTTCTAAAATCATGTTTCTTTTCTTTTGCTGAAGGTAGGCAAAGGAATTGGCGAAGTTTGAGGCCTCAGGAAGCACAGGTGCCTTGGAGTTCTGAGGAGTACAGCAGCAAGAACTTACACCCATCTCATGCCCAGCTCCAACTTCATGACTCAACTTGAGAACAATGACACAAGGACACCTCCTATCTTTGTGTCATAGTTCTCAAGTTTCAGATCTCAGGAGAGCCCAATTCACCCAGCTTGGCCCATGAGTGCACCCATACGGTGGAGGGAGTTGAACGAGCACAACCAAAAATCCCACCAGCCCCATCTCCGATAGTGTTATTTTTCAAAATAACCTCCGAGGATTTATTAGAAAACACGCCAGGCAGGAACGGCTCCTTTTCAAAGCAAGCACGGGAGACGTTATGATAATTTAAGAAGAAACACTTTCCACGCCAAACTCAACAATGCGGGCAGCCATGCCCCGATGGGGACTGCGGCCCCGGGCCCAGGGACGCGGGGCAGCCAGTCCCCACAGAAAGCCACCGCGGCTGCCGCCGTGGTCTCACTTCATGTACTTATCCTGCTGGTCAGCCAGGATCTTGGCAGAGGACTTGGCGTCGTAGAAGAGCTCGCTGATCTCCTCAACATGCTCCTTCTCGATGCTGTCCTTGCCGTTGATCTTGGCCAGCAGGTTGGCTGATGTCAGCAGCTGCACCGAGTACCTGAGCGTGGTCTTGGTGCCGATCTCCCCCAGGTGGTTCAGTGCCTCCATGCTGATGTTGATGCCCTCGGTCTGTGTGTGGATCTTAATGATCTGTTTCATCTCCTGCGGGGTGTACAGCATCATCCAGATGATCATCACGCGGTCCAGGTCCAGGGGTATGCCGTGGGGGGAGTTGATGTCCTCGGTGCCTCTGATGACGCAGTTGCCGCGATTGGACGCGAAGATGACGGTGGGGGCGATGGAAGATTCCAGAGCCCAGTGCAGGTAGGTGAAGCACTCGATGTCCAGCCTGTGGATCTCGTGGACGAACAGCACACCGGGAACGAGCTCCGCAATGCCCTGGTCGATGTACTTGTTCACCACCTTATTGATCTTGCTGTGAAGTTTGTCCATTATTTCTGTCTTCTTTGGCTTCATCAACTGGCCCATCATGGACAGGATGTCTTGTCCGCCCTGAAGCCTCACGTTGGCCACGTCCAGGTCGTGCAGGGTCATGTCCTGGATGATTTCCTTCTTTTTGGGCACGTCCCCCTTGGGCAAAGGCACGTAGTCCTCGACCTCGAGGTCAAATTCCATGGCGTAAGTGTCGCACTTGCCCTGCTTCTTCACGGCCCCACTGTTTGCTTCGATGTAAATCACATCCCCAGCCCCCACTCGCTCTTTCTGCAAACTTTCAAAAATGCAGGGGTCCAGCTTCAACTGTTTGGTGCCTTTGGCTGTTTTGAAGCCTATGATTACGTGGCTGATGGTCTTGTTGTAGCCTCTCATGGGGTTCTCTGTCTCGCACGGAGTAAGCTCTGTGACTTCGCCTTCGTAAACTTCCTTGGTCTCTTTTATCCACAGCCCGATGGCCCTGCAGAAGTTCTCCATTAACACCTCTGTCTTCTTGATCTCCGTGGAGTAAACTTCGCTGCCCACCATGGAGCAAAAAGGAACCTTACTGCCAAGCTCCTGAGCGATGGCCAGAGCGAGGGCTGTCTTGCCAGTTCCAGAAGGTCCTGCCAGCAAGACAGCTCTTCCGGCCATTTTATTGCTTTTGATTAATTCCACTATGACGCCATATGCCTCTCGCGAGTTCTCCTGTCCGACGAGCCCCGAGGCCTCCTGCTTGGCCAGGCCGCTCTCGTCCATCCCCAGCCCCTTCACGTGGCTGTGGGAGGCGATGTGCTGCGTCTTTGTGGTGCTCTTCACCTCCTCGATCTTCATCAAAAATCCCACCAGCCCCATCTCCGATAGTGGGCTAGTGGCAATTTCCAAAGAAAAAGTAAAGTGGTATTGTTACCGAAAGGAAATGGAAATTGGGCCTTGGTACAAATTGGAAAAAGTTGTCCCTGTAAGTGGATATAGTAGAAAGAGACATCCTTTCGCTATCCCAGAGACAGAATATTTAGCCCTCACTTACCCCCTTAGGGGCCATTTTTGTGAAGTGCACAAACTGTACATATGTAGACAATGGTCATAAGGGAAAGAGATATCAGATGCCTGCTACTTAAGGATGCTGAGTGTCAATAACTTTGATTAAGAAATCTGATATTCTCCTAAGTATTAATTGTCTCAAATATTGTATTATACATTTACAGGGTCTACTCAATTTTCTAGTCCCTCACACTGGGCATTTTTCTACATATCTTATATATTGGTCAGATTCATTTTTTCCTTTTATCTTTGAAAACATCTTGGGATCCAAATTACTATCCACTCACATTCCTGGACCATAATTCAGTTTAGTTTCCTGTTATCCTCAGATGTTTTATATCAGTTTTTTTTTTTTAACAGTTTTCCTCTGGAACCAGAGTCAGCAAAGTATATGCTTACAGATGACAAATCAGGGGTTCCTGCCACAGTTTTACCCCTGTGCCTGCTCCTCAGCCACATTGTCCCATGCAGCCATTTTAACCAGGGCATCACTGGCCAAGTTGTCACAACGAGGAGAAGAACAAAATATCCTAGAAAACCATTATTAGTGCTTAATACAAATGGCACCTGCCCTTGTTCCCCTTAGGACACAAAACCTAAGGGGAACCTTAGGTTTTGTAAAAACTTAAATAATTTAATGTGCCTGGATCTCAGTTTTGCTTATTTATGCAATGCAGATGATAAATCCTACCTATCAAAAGCAGATTGTGATATTTACTGAGATCATATAAGTGAGTGGAAGAGAGGGAATAAATATCTGTATGTCCCAATCAGCCATTGCCAATGGTTTTTTGGCATTTAGTTGTATAGTGCCTGTAAAATTATAGGTGTCCTTCAAAAGCATGTCGTGATAAATATTCACTGAGATCACGTAAGCAGGCCTGCAGGGTCTCTAATGAAACTCACAGGCTTCCCCTTAGTTCCTGCCTGTGTGCTGAGAAATTAGATTATCTTCCTATAATCTCTTCTGTCTACATTATATAGAATGTTTTCTACTTTTATGGATTTGCTAGAAACCAATGTCACAATTCTACCTACTATCATTAGAATACCAGAAGCTGTAACATATTTTCAAAAACGGTACAAAAGAGCAGTGATTCTCCATAAGGTTTAGGTAGGCAAAAAAGGTACCACCCAGCCAGTATATGCCTCTCCCCAGTGCTGCTTTCATGTCACTGTCACATAGTTGACCAAGGTCAGGAATCTGACCTTCAAAGTATAGCCAGAGAAGAAAAAAAGAGTTCTGATGGCAGAGAGGGAATGAGATATCTATAAGTGCCAATCAGGCATTTAGTTTTTTGTGCCTGTAAAATTAGTGGGCGTTCTCAAAATAGTCTCTCTCTTCATCCCTTGTATAGCCATTGCCATGTCATTATCCAGTTTGAGCAAGTTCTGGGTCATTTCTGATCTCTTGCTAAGTAAGGACAGGATGAATAAGTCAACTCTTGTCTAGACCTCAGGTAACAGGGGAATTCTTGGCTTAGCTTCTGCTTGGAATTTTTCGTGGTGCCAGCATGGAAAAGAACAGAGGAGAAAAATACCATGGAACTGAGATGACATGCCTTCACTCATGAGAAAGGGGATCTAGTACAGAAATGATTTTTGCTCCTTATCTTCTCTGAGACAATGTCTCCTACTTTTAGGTCCCTGAGAATTAGAGTCATTTACCCTAGAAAGAGGACTTTGTGACCTTGGAAAGTTTTGGAATGAGGGAAGCCTACAAGAGAAATGCCTGCTTGTATGTGTGTTTGTGTGAAATATGTGAAATGAGCCTTCTGGACCACCATACTGCATGAACATTAACAAAAAACTTTCTTGTCTTCTGCTTTCCAGTCCTACCATCATAGTCCCAGTGAATCAGAGTAAGTTAAATGCTTATGATGGAAAGTTTGAATGAATTTTTTAGTTTTTTACAGGTATCAAATTACAAGGAAACCTTCCCATGCACACCAGTTCCCCTGCTCCCCAACACACAGGGTGAAGCAGCTCCAGCAGAAACCTCTCACTTATTGCCTCTGTTCTTTCCACCTAAGGATTACTCTCATCCCCCACTTTCACAGCAATGGAATTATATCCCTAAGGCTCAGATTGCTGCAAACCTACTTATCTTACTATTTCTTATACAAATGCTCAATATCCTCATTTATAAATTGTCCACAAATAAACTGTTACACAAATGCACTATCATTCTTATTGCAATGCTATCTTTAAGGAGACTATGTACTTTTGGTGTTCTGCCCATAATTTGAATGTCAACCCTGCATTGGATGTTAGATGTATTAATCAGATCATTTTAACCTATAATTAAGACATGCTGCTTCTAGGGGGAAGTGGTGCTTTGTTTATGCCTTTGTAATCTAAATAGCTAGTTTTCCTCTCATTGCACTTAAAAAGATGGTAGCATCTTTCTCTACTAAATTTGCTTTCTAAAGATAAACATTAAGATAAGTAAAGACAGTCTCTAGGATATACAATCTATTTCAGTAGCATACATATAGTGGGGCAAGATTTAAAAGTAAAGGTTCGGGGGGCGGAGCAAGATGGCGGACGAGAAACACCGCCAGTTAGAGCGTCTC
>VBSM01001483.1:6498127-6529089 GCA_008086735.1 Cheirogaleus medius | reverse complement strand
GTGGGACTGCAAATTAGTGCAACCTTTGTGGAAAAGAATTTGGTGATACCTCAAGCAGCTACAAATAGAAATACTATTTGACATAGCAATAGCATTGTTGGGCATCTACCCAAAAGAGCATAAGTCATTCTATTATAAAGATATCTGTACCCAAATGTTTGTGGCAGCACAATTCACTATTGCACAATCATGGAAACTACCCAAGTGCCCATCAATTCATGAGTGGATAATTAAAATGTGGTATATGCTTCCAGTGGGATATTACTCTATTCTAAGAAACTACAACGAGCTAGCAGCGTTTATGCTATCCTGGATTAATCTCAAGCCCGTTATCCAAAGTGAGGCGACACAACATATGGAAAATGGGCTCCACATCTACTCGTCATCAAATTGGTACTGATTGATTAAAACTATGGTTCTCAAATGGTGGTAGTGTTCACCAGGATTTCAGGAGGGGTGGCAAGACCCACATCATAGGGATGTGCCGAGCATTTTCGGGGGGAAGGGCTTACCTCTATCCCTTCTGAGGGAGAGGCAAAGTTATACAATATATCCAAAAAGTAAAAAAAAAAAAATCTTTTGTTGGATGGAGGGCAGGCGGGAGGGGGGAGGAAGTGTATAGTTACATAATGTGTGCCGTGCGCACCACCTGGTGATTGGACACACTTGAAGCTCTGGCACTTTGGGGGTGAGGGGTGATATGGCAATGTATGTAACCCTAAAAATATTTGTATCCCCATTATATAATAAAATAAAAGAAAAAAAAGCTTTTTGGTAAAAGAAAGATGTCCATATGATGTGATGCCACCCTTTAAATGTATTAATAGACTGATGGTGGATATTTGGACAGATTCATATAGATAAGGAGTAGTAAGCATATTCAGAAATAACTACTGCTTACTAATACATTACAACCAAATTTTATACTTTGTGTATCAGCCACAGTACCAACAAAGAGTAAGTAGAGTGTTTTCTGTACTGCTAGTACTTAATAAATGCCTATTGATTAAAGCAATCTGAATCGTTTTGAGCCATTTCAGATATTATGTATGTCTACAAGTTGAACATGTAACCAGTTCCATGGACCCCTGTGTTTTTTTATAATCCTCTTAACTAACTACTTGACCCTTTAATTTGTTTCCCAGATATGATGGACTCTAACTCCTGGCCTCAAGTGATCCTCCCACCTTGGCCTCCCAAAGTGCTGGGATTATAGGTGTGAGCTACCACACCTGGCCTTGCAGTTTTAACAACAAAACACTGGAAAATGATCTTCAGACATATAGAATGTGGTTTTTTTGTCTATTTTCTAGTGCTTCTTGATCATGGACCCAGAACTCAGGGTGTCTTAAAATGTTTGTAATATAAAGTTTGGATAAATTTTATTTAGGTTTTTCATTGTTGTAAATCACTGAATGAAGCATATGTTTCCTTAAGGATAAAGATGAGTTAGAATGGCTTTGCTGATATTTTTGTGTACTTATTAATTTTATGCTATAAAATATGGTTAAGATTGTTTAGAAGTTAAAATTTAGAAGAGATCCCATGTAAAGTTTGAAGATCTTGTTTTATGTTGGGATCTAACTACTTACTTTCTCAAGGATGTTGGATGCATCATTTCACCTATCAGAGTCTGTTTCCTCTTCTCTAAATTGGTAATGATTCCATGTTACATATTCACCAAATAGTTTGTGAATAAAATAAAATTCAAAACACTTTTTAGAGGTATACATATGTGTATGGAATTGGATTAATATTAATTTAATTAATTAATTTACTTCTTTACTCATTCCACAGATATTGATTAGGCACTTTTTACATACCCATATAGAGGTAGGGATGAGCACCATGGTATGATGAACAAAAATAAAGGAAAAAAAATCTTAGAATAGAGTTAGGGAAACCAAAATGAAGAAAATCTGTCCCCTGCAATTGAGAAGTTTAAAGTCTAGCAAAAGAGATAGATGTGTGAACAAACAAGAAATACAGTGCTGTGTGAGCCAAGAGGAGGGACTAAACAGCAGCAAAGAATGTCTGGGAGGGTTTCCTCAAAATAGTTGATATTTAGGCTGGGCATGGTGTCTCAAGCCTGTAATCCTGGCACTCTGGAAAGCCGAGGCAGGAGGATCACTCAAGGTCAGGAGTTCAAGACCAGCCTGAGCAAGAGTGAGAACCCGTGTCTACTAAAAATAGAAATAAATTATCTGGACAACTAAAATATATAGAAAAAATTAGCCGAGCATGGTGGCACATGCCTGTAGTCCCAGCTATTGGGGAGGCTGAGGCATGAGGATTGCTTGAGCCCAGGAGTTTGAGGTTGCTGTGAGCTAGCCTGATGCCGCAGCACTCTAGCACAGGCAACAGAGCAAAACTCTATCTCAAAAAAAATAAGTTGACATTTGAAATAGCCTTAAATTTTGTTACCACCATGCAGAGAGGAAAACAGAGTTCAAAGTATAGACAGAAAACATGCAAAATTACTCTGGCATAAGAACATGAAGTGATGAGGAAATGAAGAGAAGTATGGGAACAAAGTGGCAGACAGGATTGATAGGTATCCTAGGTTGGGTTCCCCATGAGCAAACCCTATGATGAGGATTTATGCACAAATAATTAATTAATTATGTGCTTCCAGGAGAAACCATAAGACAGAGAGAGAATCATGAAGAAAGAATGAGAAAGAAGAGAAAATGAAGAAAGAATGCAAAGGTCTGATTTCAGGCAGTGTCCCACACAGGGTAGCTTCAGCCTTGCCCTGAGGGTAATTCTGGAATATAAGTCATCCCTAAGAATTGTCTGTCCTGAAGACAAAGAACCAGCCCATTATCCAAAGATAACCCAGGAGGATGTCAACTCCCAACTACTTCTTTTTCTCTGTTTCTAAAGATAAGCAACTCTACCACATGGACAGTTCTCTGAAGTAGTGTTGAGGGTCTTTGGAGGCAAAAACACACCAAAGATGGAAGAGGAGAGCCCAGAAATTGTAAAGGGATGCAAAGGGCATACGGGCTGACATTGGCAGTATCTGCTATAGCTTCATTTGGTAAGATAGTCTAAGTTAGGTTTTGTATAATCTTATAAGCCAGTGGTATTCAAACATGTTTACTTCACATGCCTGTTAAAATAATTATTAGAAATAACAACATGTATTTCCTCAGGGACTTTTGAGTTAGTATCTAAACTTTTATTAGATTAAGATGACTGCTTTGTCAAAGATTAGATGGTTATAAGAGAATGGTTTTATATCTGGGGTCTCAGTCTGTTCCATTGGTCTATGTCTCTGTTCTTGTGCCAGTAACATGCTGTTTTAGTTACTATAGTCTTATACTATAGCTTGAGGTCTGGTAACTTGATGCCTCCCAATTTGTTCTTTTTGCTTAAGATTGCTTTTGCTCCATGGAGTCTTCTCTGGTTCGATACGAAGCATAGAATTATTTTTTCTAGATTTGCTAAAAGTGATCTTCGTATTTTAATAGGGATTGCATTGAATCTGTAGATCACTTTAGGTAGTATTAGACATTTTAAAAATGTTGATTCTGCTGACCCATGATCATGGTATGGTACTCCACCTGTTTACATCCCCTGCTATTTCCTTCTTCAATGTCTCATAGTTCTCCCTGTAGAGGTCTTTCACCTCTTTAGTTAAATATATGCCTAGGTATTTTATTTTCTTTGTTGCTATTGTGATGCGTATTGAGTAATTAATTTGGTTCTCAGTTTGGTTGTTATTGGCATATAGGAATGCTACTGATTTGTGTAAATTGATTTTGTAACCTGAGACATTGCTGAATTTGTTTATCAATTCTGGTAGTCTCATGGCAGAATCTTTGGAGTTTTCTAGATATAAGATCATATCGTCAACAAAGAATGATAGTTTGACCTCTTCTGCCCCTATTTTGGATGCCCTTGATTTCCTTCTCTTGTCTGATTGCTCTGGATAGGACTTCCAGAAGTATGTTGAATATAAGTGGTAATAGAGGGAAACCTTGTCTGGTTCCAGTCCTAAGTGGGAATGCTTTCAATTTTTCCCCATTCAGTATGATGTTGGCTATGGGTTTGTCACATATGGCTTTTATCATTTTGACGTAAGTCCCACCTATGCCTATTTTGTTAACCGTTCTTATCATAAAAGAGTGCTGAATTTTGTTGAAGGCTTTTTCTGTGCCTATGCAAAAACATACACTGGGGAAAATAATCCTTATTCAATAAATAGTGCTGGGAAAATTGGATAGCCACATGTAGGAGACAGAAGTAGGATCTGCACCTCTCACCTCTCACAAAAATCAACTCACCATGGATAACAGACTTAAACCTAAGACATGAAACTATAAGAATTCAAGAAGAAAATGTTGGAAAAACTCTTATAGACATCGGCCTAGGGAAAGAATTTATGAAGAAGACCCCAAAGGCAATCACAGCAACAAAAATAAATACATAAATGGGATCTGATCAAATTAAAAAGCTTCTGTACAGCCCAGGAAACTACCATGAGAGCAAACAGACAACCTACACAATGGGAGAAAATATTTTCATGCTACATATTCGATAAAAGGCTGATAACTAGAATCTATACAGAACTCAGGAAAATCAGCAAGAAAAAAATCAAACAACCCCATTAAAAAGTGAGCAAAGGACAGGAACAGAAACTTTTCAAAACAAGACAAATGGCCAAAAAACCTATGAAAAAATGTCCAATATCTCTAATCATCATGGAAATGCAAATCAAAACCACAATGAGATATCACTTAACTCCAGTGAGAATGGCTTTTATCAAAATTCCCAAAACAATAAATGTTGGCATGGATGTGGAGAGATAGGAACACTCATACACTGCTGATAGGACTGCAAACTAATATGACCTCTGTGAAAAGTAATATGGAGATATCTCAAAAAGCTAAAAGTAGAACTACCATTTGATCTGGAAATCCCATTATTGGGAATCTACCCAAAGGAAAAAAAGACATTCTATAAAAAAGACATCTGCACTAGAATGTTTATAGCAGCCCAATTCACAATGGCAAAGATGTGGAAATGACCCAAGTGCCCATCAATACATGAGTGGATTAATTAAATGTGGTATATATATATATACCATGGCGTTCTACTCAGGAACAAAAACAATGGTGATCTAGCACCTCTTGTATTATCCTGGATGGCCTGGAGCCTATTCTTTAAGGCGAAGTATCACAAGAATGGAAAAACAAGCACCACATGTACTCACCATCAAATTGGTATTAACTGATCAATGCTTATGTGTACATATAGCGGTAACATTCATCAGGTGTCGGGCAGGTGGGAGGGGGGAAAAGGGGATGGGTATATTTAAACCTATTGGGTGCGGTGTGCACACCGTCTAGGGGATGGACCTGCTTGAAGCTCTGACTCAGGTGGGGCAATGGCAATATATGTAATCTAAACATTTATATTTCTATAATATGCTGAAATAAGAAAAAATAATAATAAAAAATTAAGATGAAACCTAATATTAAGCTGGCATTATTCTACCCAAACTGGACAAAGACATTACAAGAAAGGAAAACTATACACCAATATCTCTCTGAACTTATATGCAAAAATACTCATTAAAATATTAACAAATCAAACCCAACAATATATAAAGTGGATAATATATCATGACCAAGTGGATTTTCCCCACAAATGCAAGGGTGGGTTAACATTTGAAAATCTCAGTTAATGTAACTCACCATATTAAGAGGCCACATAAAAAAGTCATATGATTATATCAATAGATGAAGAAAAAGCATTTGATGAAATACAACATAAATTAATAAAAATACTCTTGGCAAACTGGGAAAACAAGGCAACTTCCTTAATTTAATACATGGTGTCTAGAGAAAAAAAAACTATGCAGAGAGTTTTTCATACTTTATTAATGAAAGACTGAATGCAGTCTTCTTAAAGTGAGAAATAAAGCAAAGATTTTCTCTCTCACTGCTCCTATTCAACAAAGTACTGGGAGACTTAGCCAATAGAAAAAGGCAGAAAAGGGAAATAAGAAGCATGCAAATTGGAAAGGAAGAAATAAAACTATCTTTAAGACAATATAATTAATATAGAAAAAATCTAAAGAATCTACAAAATAAACCTTCCTTATAACTAATAAATGAATCTAGCAAGGTTGCAGGACACAAGATCCATATACAAATGCCAGTTGCATTTTTATATACCAGAAATTTAAAATTAAAATCATGATACCATTTATAATAATATTAAAAATTAAGTACTTAGGTATTGTGATGGCTTTTTTGATGTGTCAGCTTGCCTAGGCTACAGTCCCCAGTCATTCAATCAATCTAGGTGTTGCTGTGAAAGGACTTTTCAGATATAAATAAAGTCCATAATCAGTTGATTTTAAGTAAGGGAATTATCCTGGACAGCTGGTGTGGGCCTGAATTAATCAGTTGAAAGGCCTTAAAAGCTAGGCTGAGAGGTGAGAGAGAGATAAAAAGAAAGAAGGGAAGGAAGGGAGGAAGGAAGGAAGGAAGGAAGGAAGGAAGGAAGGAAGGAAGGGAGGAAGGAAGGAGAAATTCAACTTGTGGACAATAGGTGGTTCTTCCTGTTGGTGATCTTCTCTTTTTTTACCAGCTCTTGCAATTATATAAGCCAATTCCTTGTAATCTCTCTCTTGAGAGAGAGAGAGAGAGAGAGAAAGACATATATATAGATATAGATAGATAAATACCTCCAAAAAACTGACAATAAAAAATGTTGGCAAGAATGCAGAGCAACATGAAGTCTCATTCTTTGCTTGTGGGGATGTAAAATAGTATAGTCATTTTGGAAGACAATTTGACAGTTTCTTATGAAGTTAAACATAAATTTACCATAGGACTCAGAAGATTTCTAGGCATTTTTCCAAATGAGCTGAAAGTTTATGTTCACAGAAAAACTTACATGCAAATGTTTTAGCAGCTTTTCATAATCTCCCAAAACTGCAAGCAACCAAATGTACTTCAATGGGTGAATCGATAAACAAACCATGGTATATCCATACAATGGAATATTATTCAGTAATTTTAAAAAGTAATGAGTTATTGATTCACACAACATAGATAAATCATAAATACATTTTGCTACATGAAAAAGCCAGACCCAAAATGATACATATAATTACATTTATATGACATTCTCAAAAAGGCAAAACTATACAAATGAAAACAGATCAGCTTGGCCAAGTTAACAGTGCTTATGGAAGGGAGAGTGATTGATTATAATGGAGATACACAGGATAATTTTTACTGTGAGAAAACATTCTGTATGGTACTAGGATGGTATATACATGACTAAGTTTATTTGTAAAAACCCTAAGAACTGTTCATCACAAAGAGTGAACTTTAAAGTACACAAATTTAAAAAAAATCAACCAGAATGTCAAAGGATCTCTGACATGATACAAACTGTGACAAATTAATATAACTGAATAATAAACTTATTACATAACCTCAGTGAATGGTGGGAGAAAAGGATTTGACTTGAGTAACTTCGGAAAATTGTCTTTTGACTGAAAAATGTAATGCTGAAAGACAAAAAGAACTGTACATAAATAGTGCACTCCAGCTGGTAAATTTGTTTCTCAAAGGGGTGTGGATAAATAAGACTGAAAACTTTAAAGTATATATATGATTGAACATATAAGTACATAAATGATAGATAATGGAGTTATCTTTCTTACTGTCAATGAAAGAAGTTACAAACAAACCAGGGAGAAGACTAGAATGAACTCTGTGGATTAGAGTTGGAGACAGTAAGTATTAATTCATCTTTATCTTAATATACATATGAATAAAGACAAAATAATTATAGATATGTGTATATACGTTGGTTAGTATATATGTACATGTGTTTAAATATATATGTGTGTGTATGTATGTATGTATTTTTTTCCTTGCTCCTTGTGCTGAGAGGGCCTAAAAGAAATGACACCCCCAGTTGCAATAAAGCACACCCAGTGCTCAGATTTGGTTTCTAAATGTCATTCTTTAATAAAAGAAACTAGTGTTCCCTGGAGAAATGGCTGATTATAGGACTGGGGCAAGAAATATATAGGATGAGCCTGGAGCATTTTGTAGTGCCAGAAATTTAGGAATTGCTCAAAGAAACAAAAGGATGGGAGGATGCTAAAGAAAACAGTCACAAAACTGAAAGAGTTCCCAATGACTAAAACTGGAACCATTTGAGTAATAAAATAATATATATATTACCATGTAATATATATAATATATAATAAAGTAATATATATAATAAAGTAATATATATATTACTATAGTTCTATGTGACTAGTTCGTGGAGCAGATTTGACTTTCTCTGGTTGATCCTAAATTGGAAGCAGGGATAAAACTTAGAGAAGGCATCAGTTATTAATCAAGTCCTGGCCATTTGGAGCTGATTATAGAGATTACTGTTTGGCTTCCTAAAATTTATTAGAGATTGCAGCCTGACTTTCTACAAGTCTGACTTAGCAGACAGCAGGCTGGCTTCCTGGGCTGGTTACTGTAGATAATGGGTTGGTTTTGGGGGCTGGTTGCTGCAGGTTAGTTATAATTTCTGTTAATGTTAAATTTTTAATTTTGACAAACGTGAAGAGCAAACAGAAATTCCCCATGCTATCTTTGGGACATTTCTGTAAATCTGAAAGTAATTCAAAATAAAAAAGTGTATTTAAAAAATATGTATCCCCTTAGGCACTTTTAAGTTGACATCTAAACTTTTTCATCACAAGTTTAAATATTTGCAAAGGATATCATTTCCAGCATATTATAAATATTGTTATTTTAAATTAAAACTGTCACATCACTCTTTTAAATATATTCAAAGGACTATAAATACCAAAGCAATTTGAACCATGATCTTCAATTTAAAAAATACATGAGCAAGCTCTTCTCTTGTCAGAAATATTAAATTATTCCTTTTTCTCCTTGAACTTAGATTTTCAAATTACTTCCCCTTGCCAACAGAAAAGAAGCCAAACTGTGTAAAACAATTTAAAGAGGTTTATTCTGAGCCAAATTTGAAGACCATGACACAGAGCCACATCCAAGAAGCTTTGAGGAAGTGGACTCACTGTGGTTGGGTTACAGTTTGGTTGTATACATTTCAGGGAGACAGGGGTTACAGGTAAAGTCATAAATCAGTACATGGAAGGCATACATTGGTTTGGCCCCAAAAGGTGGGCCATCTCGAAGTGGAGGCTTACAGGTTATAGGTGGGTTTAAAGATTCTTTCACTTGTAATTGGTTAAAAAATGAAGCTTTTGTCTAAAAGCTTAGAATGTTTTAAGATAAGGAAGTCTCCAAGAAGGGAGAGGGGCATGATAAGGCATGTCTGGCCTCCCTCCTCCTGGCAGGCAGTTCAGTTTTAAGGTATCCCCTTGGCCAGGAGAGGGTTCCATTCAGTCAGCCAGTTGGGGGAAAGCCTTAAGATTTTATTTTAGTTCACACCCTACATAATTTTATCCTATTGGGATACATTTTTATGCTGTAAAGCTCCATTGATTACCCTAAATACCACCCTGTAACAAGAACGTATATATAAATTGAAACTTTAATTTTTAAAATTACCTGTGACCTTAAGGCTAAATTGTTAATTATAATTATATTTCAATCCAAAAAAAATTTTTATTAGTATCACACATTTGATCAAAATGTAATATATTATAAAATTTGATAATTATCAAACCTAAAGAGCAATTATTTTTTTAGAGATGCATATCGTAATGAGAAGAATACAGGTTATTTTTGCCTTAAGGAGGGTTTTTGACACCAACATTTGTAATTGTCTCTCTGCTTGTTACCCAGGAGGTATAGCTCAGGGCAAAGTTCCATAACAGGATTTTGATTGAGTGAGAAGTGTGCCTTTCTTTTGTAAAATAGAGTAAAGGAGATTGTGAAATAAAAGTGGGGTGTGGGGGAACTCAGCCTGAGGCCTTGACCGCAAGTGCCTTTTCATACAAAAAATAAAGATAAGAGTAAATATGAAAGTTTAGTGTTTATGAGTGATCCCCTGTGTTCCACTTGGCAAGACTTCATGTATTCCTAGGAGAACAAATTCCCCAGTCTGAAAACCACCCTCCTGAGAATACTGAAAGTATTGGTGTTTATTCTGAGGCCAAAAAAAAAGAACTGAGAATGACTGGAACTGCCAAACATAAAAGATTTGTGCTTTAGAAAGATAACCTAGGCCATTGTTTTCTGGATGGATGAAAGGAAAGAGGAACTGAAGGAGTTGAGTTGGTGCAGTAGAAAAAATCTTGCAAGAGTGGCTATGTGTGAGCTCTAGCCTTCCTAGGCAGGTTCTTATTTACCAGACAATAAGACCCATTAGTGGTAATCATCTCCCCAAGTAGCCATTTCCCCTGGTATTCTAGTTCTCTAAGCATCAGGTAATTCTCATTCCAACAAGTTGAACCTATTCAGATAGAACAGAGCATATTATAGAACCACAGTCCCTGTGATGACAACACAGCATGGTGAGTCTAAAGCAGCTTTTGCTTCTAGGTATTTGGATGGAGACATTTTATCCTTAGCACTTTTTACAATGTAGTTGGGTCCCAATTTAAGGAAACCCTCTGCCAACAAAATCCCATTTAAATGAATGCAAGAACAAAACCTGGGTCCTTGCAGGGGGACCTTTATATCCCAATAGACAATCTGTATCAGTAGTTTTTCTGACATGAGCAACCCTGTATTTTTAGATTCCCCCATCCATTCAGCAAAGAACTGATTAAATGCCTAGATATGCTTTGAGAGGAGTACTTATCTAACAGGCTCCATGAACAAAATTTCAATGACCCCTATATGTTTTTTAATATCCTCTCCCTTAACTACTTGACATTTTGAGTTGTTTACCAGAAATGGTGGATTTTTTGCAAGACAAGGAAGCTGAGATTCTAAAGGCCCCTGGGCAGACTTCCTGACTCCAAGACTCACCAACCCCCACTGCCTGCCCCTAATGCCTGTAGCCTCTTGTTGATTATACCACAACCTGTCCCAAGGTACATGGCCCCTCCTTTAAAAGCCCATGATATCCTTTAGTTAGAGAGATAGATTTGAGGCAGTTTCTCCCGTTCTCCCAACAAGACATCTGTCATTCATATTAAAAATTCCTTTCTTCATTGTTAATCCTCATTGTCTAAATAATTGTATCTTTGTGTGATGAGCAACTAGACCTAGACCAAAACTCCCTGCAGTTTTGACAACACTTTTTAGTCTAAATGTAGATACCTATAAAATATTAAATATTTAATATAAATAAACTCTTTCCAAATATTGTTCTGATTGTGGGTAGGTAAGATTTCTCTGGGTAATACTAAAAATGTGTTTTAAATGTTTTATATTCTGAGTTAAGGGGCAATGTTGCTGAGGTGAAATGATACCTGAGGTGAAATGATACCTGAAATGATAGGCCTACTAAGTGCTAAAAAGGATTACCTACTTGACCAAACCTTTATCACACTCCTCTGAACCCTCTTCTTAACTAGACCTCATCCTTGACTTGCTATCCTTGGCCTGCTGCCGTTAGCCTGCCTAGTCCAGTTGAGCAGGAATCTTGCTAAGCCAGGTTAGCAAGAATTCACCTTCCTTGATGCCTAACCAAGTTCCTCTTCGTAATTTTCCATCCACTGACTCCTTCACTCTGTCCATATTGTATTGAGTTGAGTTCAGCCTCTCTTGCCTACTACAATAGTTTTGAATAAAGTCTTCCTTGCCTGTTTAATTTGTCTGTTGCAATTTTTATTTGACAATTCCGGCACTCTGTTGGGTATGGTAGTACAAAAGTGTGTGAGACCCACCCTCTGCCATCTAAGAATGTTCATTCCATGGGCTGTCCATTAATTCAAGGGCAGTTCACTTACAATGTTTACTATTTTGACATCTACCCTGTTATTAAAAGCCCACAATTCCCTTGAAGAAGCAGGCTGTACTTCTGAGGCTTTGCAGCTTTCCTCTCTCCCTCCCTTCCTCCCTTCCTCCCTTCCTTTCTTCCTTCCTTCCTTCCCTTTCCTTCTTTTTGCCAATTTAAATGGTAAGGAAGATATGAAGATGCATGGAATCTTCTCTGCTTATCTGGTGAGAAAACAGGATGCTCTAAGAAACAGGTAGGTTCCCTTCTTGGTGCCCAGAAAAGTCAAAGGAAAGATTATCAAGAGAAGCCTAGACAACAATTTTTTAACACAGGCAGTCCTTCTAATAAGTTATTTTTATTGACACTCACAAGCTGATCAGTGTGTCCAATATCAAGGAGGCCTGTAAACCAAATCACTGTTAATCATGCTATTCTCAGTTTAAGAATATGCCAGTTGGGTCCTCCAGGAAGGAGATGCTGAGAATAAGTTAGGAGTATAATAGGTCTGTTGGAGGAATAATTTCCTGAAAGATAAAAGGAAAGGAAGTAGAATTGGGTAGGGAGCATCTCAGATGGCAAGTCAGATCAAAGTCTTAGTCAACCCAATGGAGAGCTCCAGAGCAGATTGCCCATTAGAGGAGCCTCATATTGGACAGTAATGGTGAAACCCTAGTAAGCCCAACTGTACTCAATCTTTGGCTAGGGACTGCACAGGAAGAATACAGACTCTACTCAAAAGCTAAGGTAGATCCTGAAGATGCTGCAGCTAAATGGCAAGTTCATTTCTGAAGGGAGATCTGAGTGACACAGTTTCACAACTGCCAAAAACCAGACATTGTAGCATAATCAGGAACTTTCCCTAAGAGGAAAATTGCTGTGAAGCATGGATTTCCTTCTTTCTGGGTACTGAGTATAAGAATGAGAAAAAATGATCACCATGGCTTTTTAACCCTTACCTTATAAAATATAACATATAGAAAATTACACAAAACAAGCATATACAACTCAAGAATTTACCACAAAATGAACAGCCACATAACCACCATCCAAATAAAGAAATAAAATATTGCTAGCATACCAAAGGTCTTCCATGTCCCACCCATCCCTCCTTTTACCACAAAGGTAACCAATATTCTGATTTTATCATTATGATTCTCTGGGTGGTACTTTAATTATTCAGGCAAATATGTTAAAGTGAGCTTCTGCTCAAACTCAAAAAAATAGAATTTGGTAGTCATTAATATTGTTAATGATTCCCTTGAATACAGGACTCCTTTAAATCTTAAGGTCCTTCTAGTGGATCACAAGGAAACTGAGGGGCAGAGAATGAAGGTAATGTAGTAGAGCCCTAACTGAGTTCATCTGAAATTGAAATAGCACATGTAAAATTGTAAGGTGTATAAACAGAGAATGTGAGAGTAGATAGTTAACTATACTCTGATTCACCACCATATTTTCAGAAATACTTTGGCAGAGATCAAGGTGAACTTATTAACACGGACCATTGTCAAGGGCAGGGTTCCCCAAGAGACTCACAGGCTTACTTCCCCAAAGTGCCAAAGTTGTCTTTCCCTCTCTTAGGACTATTTTGAAAGTAACTGGTTAAGGAGTCCAGGAACCAGGATTCATCTCCCACATGCCTTTTATTAATCTTTTGTTTAAAAGGATTTTAAAATAATGTATTCTTATAAAATTAAAATTAGAAGTATATAGAATTAAAAAGTGAAGTTCCTCTCTTAAATTGGATTCCCCCAAAATAGACTCTGAGATTAGGACTTAAGGACAAGTAGTTTATTTGGAAGGCCAAGGAGCACAGTAAGGGAGTTGGGAAATGACACAGGGGAGGGAAGGAAAGTCAATAAATGATGATGTGTCAATGAGTAGGTTCTCAGGGCACATTTGGGGCTCTATTCCCCTGTGTGGGATGGAACAAAGGTTGGCAAACTATAGCCCAATCAGACCCACTGGCTATTTGTATAAAGTTTTAATGGAATAGAGCCACACCCTGTTTTGTTTACATGTTTTCTATGAGTTGAATAATGATGAAAGACAGTGTTACCCTCAAAGCCTAAATATTTATTCTCTGGCCCTACAAAAAAAAAGTTTTCAAGTCCATGGTATAGAACATGCCTCAGAGTTCTTCCACCTGAGTGTGAGAAGCTGAAGTATTTATCTACCACCACTCATTACTCATTGGCCAAGAGCTGAGGGTGCCAAATCCTCAGACTTTCTGGCTGACTCTATAGACCGAACGAGCACACTTCTATGTCTCTATGTCCAGAGGAAGCCCTCCTGTAGAGAGTTACATGTACTTGCAATAAGAAACTGTAGGCATGTATAAGAACAATAAATACCAAGGAGATATAAGTAGGAAAATGATACCATTTGCTACAATTCCTATCCCATATACCTGTCAATTCCAATCCCCACAGGTAAGCAACCACTTTACCATACAGTTTGGTATGTATCTTTCCAGATGTTTCTCTATGTATACAGAATGTGTTATACATATTTGGGTGCATTGATTTATTTGGGAATTGATGCCAGAGAAGGCATGAAAGAACACAGAGAGTGAAGAAATGAAGGAGAAAAATCTAATAAATGTTTAGGTTATTTTGCTAATAACTGCAGGAGGCAACTGAGAACCCTCTGAGTGCTTTAGAATTGTCGTCTTATTGCTGGCTGGATCAGAGGGTGTTAACTTCCTCTTACTATGGGGCTTCCCTCCTTGAGGACTGAATAAACTTCTATGACTTTGGTGAAAACTCAGGCAAAAACTATAGCAATAAAGTAGGCATTTGAGGTAGAATGTTGACAACACACATAAAAACTCTCCAACATAGTTACACTTGAAATCAGGGATAGGCCAGGGGACTATGGCTGGGGAACCAAATCTGTCTACTACAAGCCTAAATATTGCTTATGTAGTTAATTGTTTGTATGACCCTAGCAAATCTAGCCAGATGAGAAAATAGTCAATTGTGGAATCAATGAGTTATAAGATACCCTGAGATAGCAACTTGTCCATTCACTTGCTTTTGGATAGGCATACCCATCAATTATCTTAGCCAACCATTACAATAGACATAATATCACTGCCTTCTTTGTTCAGTTCTGTTTTAGCCACCAAGTTTTAAATGTCATCTATGCTTTCCTTACCTAATACTCAAAACCTCATGTACATCTGTGGTCCTGATATGAAAGGAAGTGATTGTCATATTATTCATTCCTCTGCCTGAAAAAGTAAATGTATGCATCTTTGTCATAAGCAACTCACAATGATGTATAGATTTGATCACTTTTGCCAACTATAGATAAATGAGTTTTATTCAATTTGGATGATTCTTGCTTCTCTGAAGATAAATTTCAAGAGGATTGTACATTCATGACTCACCTGCTTCTCTGGTCTTAAGCCTTTAGAGAGCATGCCTTGGGTGTCACACTCTTTGCCAAACACTGTGATTTGGGCTAAGGAGATATTCAATAGCCATTGTTGAAACTAAGGGCTAATTCCTTCATCAGTACTTTATAGTATCCAAATGTGACTTGACCAAATACATCATCTTGTATATTGTGGGTTTTCTATCCTGCCTATTCTAGGCAGCTAAGGAATACACGGGGCCAAAAAATAAAATTATTTCATGCAAAGTGGTTAGTACTTCAGAAACAGCACGGCAAAAATGCCAAAAACTTAATTCACATTGCTTGATTTGCGATGTATGGAACTCAGAAGGCAGAACATGTTTATATTTATTTTACCCATTGATCTGTCAGTACAGATTAAAGTGAGAGATGTGTACAAGAAGTGATGCAGTGGGGCTTCTGTTTAGTTATACCTTGAACCTCACACAACAGTCCAAAACAAGAGCAGAAGAGCCGAGAGATCAGTAGAGGTCAGATCTAGGAGTGTCTTAAAGTAGCCCGAGTTCAGACAAAGGCCCATTTAGACCAGCAGCATGGAGATCTGATGATGAGAAATCATGCAGGGGTGGGGAACCCTTAGCCTTCTGATTTCAAGATTGTTCTTTTTTAAGTACCAAAGGAGGCAAGTAAAGTTTCATCTTTCTCTGCTGCACCCATTTTAATAAAAGGATTTGTTATGTAAAATTCGGATTCCATCAAAAGGCCACACTTAAGGACCTAGAAGGCCACAGGTTCCCCACTTCTGCAGGAGCAGAACACCAAACACCATTAGGCAAGACCTCTTGTATACTAAGAGAAACCTGTCCCTACTGTGGAAATCTATGAGTACCAGCTGTTAGCTATAGTCCTTTAGAGATACCGTATTTCCCCAAAAATAAGACAGGGTCTTATATTTATTTTTCCTCAAGAAGACACCCTAAGGCTTATTTTCAGGGGATTTTTATATATTTTTTTTTAGGTACGGTACAACAATCTACATTTATTCAAATATAGTTAAGTCGTCTTCTTCTGGAACATCATCATAACTCTCCAAACCCCAAATTCCATCCTGAATTTCTTGCGACTCTAGTTCCTTTAGAACCATTGGCCCCAATCTCTCATGTCGAAAAACAAAGCTCTCATTAAATGAGCAGCTCTTATCCATGTAACCTGCTCAGAGTGCATTGGTAACAACACTGTCAGTGATTTTATCCCATGAATTCTTCACCCAAATCATGACCTCTTGCAGGCTAGGCTTCACAAAGTTTCCACGCTGATTTTTTGTCATTCTATTTTCAATATAGTCATTAATCTCCATGCGCAAATGGTCTTTGAATGGCTTGTTTATTACAATATCAAGGGTCTGCAGATAGGCAGTCATTCCTGCAGGAATCATTATTTGATCTATTCTTCTCTCTGCAAAGAAGTTCTTCATGTCTTTAGCACAGTGAGTGCTGGCTGAATCCCAGAATAGCAGAACTCTTTGGCCACCTCACAAAATAAGTGACGGCATTAAATCAAACCACTTCCTTATAACTGCTTGTGTGCACCCGGCTTTTTCAGTTTCAAGAACATAAATGTTGGAAACACGTTCAATCTTATCTTTCTTGCCCTTAGTGATGATAAGAGGTTTGACTTTCTTTCCATCCAGACGAATTGCCAAAATACAGGTAACGTGTGAACTTTCATGACCAGTGGAGGGAACATAGATTGAGGAGGCACCCCTCTGTTCAATTGTCATTTGGGCTCCTTGACCCATAAACACTGCAGTTTCATCCATAGCAATCAAGTTGCAAAGTTGGTATTTAGAAAAGTCGATGCCATCAACAAAGGACCTGAATGCAAATGCTCGCTTAATAACTTCAGCATCTTCCAATTTAAACAATGTTGTCAATTTTCTTGGAGACAGTTCATATCGCTGAAGGAAGCCATCCAGCCAGTGTTGTGATGCTTTGAAATCTTCTGGGGATATTTCTAATTGTGGTGCTATTGCAAGGGCAAATCTTTGAATATCAGCCCTGCGCACAACCAAAGCCTTTGCTCTCCTGTCAGCAATCCGTTCACCAATCATGTCTCCCAGCTTGGGAAATAACGGTTGCCAACATGAACCACACTTGAGCTTCTTAGCATTTCCTTTATACACATGTAGACTGAGGTTATTGTATTCTGCCCGCCATTTTCAGACCATTCGGATATACAACTTCTTCTCTTTGCAGAAAGCCATAAGATTCTTGCCCTTGGAGTCCTCCACAATTTCTTTCTTGTACTCAACAGAATAGCTCTTTCATTTTGCACTCATCTTGTCTGGGGGTACAGATACTCAGGAAAAGCAGAGCTAGACCAGCAAAGCTGATGTGTAAGGGTTGGCTTATTTATCAGAGATCCAGTGAGCACAGGGTCCAATCTGCACAGTGGAGCAGAAATGATCTCTCTGGGCTCAATACGAGACTGCTTGCTGAAGCTTTTCCCCTATCCCCTGGTGTTTGTAGGGGGTGAAAGAGGCCCACAGTGCTGAGTAAAATGGCAGCCACAGCTTTCCTTCTTCCCCCTGGGGACACACAATACCTAAAGCGAAGCGTCCCGCTCCTCACTTCACTGAGGAGACTTTCCCCTCAAAGCCTCAGCTTGCGGCATGCACAGGATGGCCAGGACTTGACAGGGGTAGCCGACCTTGTTGGTGGGGCTGCCCACACCTTTCCAGTCACCTCCGGGATAGTAGCTGTCATGATGGGGCAGATGAGAAGGGCTGCTCATCTTTACTGCTCCACAAGGAAATGCATGGGTTGTGCAGATATGCTCCGTAGCCACGCCCATCACTAGGTCTTATTTTCAGGGTAGGGCTTATATTGCGCAAATGCTTAGAAATCCTTCTAGGGCTTATTTTATGGGTAGGTCTTATTTTCTGGGAAACACAGTAGATAACTGTGTGGTTATTTTGGAAGAGGGGGTTGCTTGTGAAAGTGGAGGGTAGATGTCAAAGGAGTTATTATAATTAGGCCAACATTAAATAAAAATTTTTCAATGAAAGATTTAAAGAGATAAAATCCCTGAACGTGGAAATAACTTATTTTTAAAGAAGTCATAGCATCGAAGTCTTGGGCTGTGACAAAAATGGAAATGGTACAACATAAAAATGACCAGGTGAGAAAAGCCATGATTGAGTTTCACTTCAGCTCCATGGAAGATTGGGAAATGATTTTGGGCCCAGTGGCCTTTAGCTTCCACAGACTCATAGAAGCAGACACGGTGGGGTTTCTCATTTGTTTGTTTCCCAGGGATAAGTACTAGAAATGTGCTCCCCTTTTCATGGCCAATAAAAGAAGGAATTGTACTACTCAGTTCATCTCAATTGCATGCCACATATGAGAGCCATCTGTAGATGGATTGATTACTAAGTGATAGATGAGTGTGGTATTAGGTGATTTTTTTTAATGAAAAAACACTTATGGATGGGGATGAAAGCTAAGAATTGCATAGTGCAGGCAGCCTTTGGGAGATGACCTTTTATTCATCATCTTCACTGCTGAAGCATAGGGGTTGTTTTTAGCATAGTAAAGATTTAAATTATAATTAAGAGGCATTTGTAACATTCATTTACACTGGAATCCTTGTGGCATTGGTGCCTCTTTTTTCTGATGGCATCAAAGTTGTCATGGGAACAAAGAATCAGCAGCTTAGAGCATCCAATTCTCCCTTCAAATACTCATCATAAAAGAAATTTAAAAAATATAAAAATCTGAGACAAGAGAACTCATTTGGGGGCATAGAGTCAAATTCTGAAACCTCAGAAAAAATGAGGTCTATATAAAGAAGGGCGAGGGAGAGAAAGAGAAGAATGAGAATATTTGCAAGAAATCAATACTTGGCAAATAAAAGCATTAAAAGATCATATTATTACACCTGATTTCTTTAATACAAACCAAAACAATATCTGTTACCTCTCAACGTGATAATTAAAAACAAGAAAAGAAGTGATGTAGAACTACAGCAGAAACAACGAAACAATTAAGAGGCGAATAGTCTTGTGGTCTCAATTAGTGGCAAGGTGACCTAACAGACGTTTAGAGCAGAAGAAATACATAATGACTCTTTTTAAAATAAACCAAGCATATTATTTTAAATGAACCATTGGAAATAAGAAAAAATGGATAGCATAAGCAAAAATTGAATTACATGATGGAGTTCAAGTACAAATTACCATTTGTTTATTTTTCAGTCCCTTTTACAGTAAGGTCAGAGAACTCAATACTGTATTAAAATGCAAGTTTTATGCCTGTGAGTCTAGTATTGCTGCTTATGTAATAATCATCTTTAAGTGGAAAAGACAGATCAGCCTAGCTATGAGCTTCAGCACAATCAATGTTTATCTCACACAAACCTCCAGACTTCCTAAGGATTTTTCAACCATTCTGTGTTTTTTTTTGTTTGTTTGTTTGTTTTTGGTTTTTTGCCTGTGATAAAAAAGTACTGATTAAGGAAAATCTATTCCATGGAGGAATGAGACTAACCAAACGCTGTTTGCTTTGCTACCAATTCTGGGGATCATGGTATAGAGTTACATCTTTGGCTTGTTGGGGTATATGGAAGAAAGGGGAAAAAAGAAGAGAGGTAAATGCTATTTTCTTCTCATTTAAGAATATAGTTAGTGGGCAGATTGACATTTTAATCATTGGTTTCAACTCATTGTTTTTTTGGATTAAACAAGTGCCTTTAAATGCCACCTGAGTTTTAAATGGAAGAGGATGTGGGTTGTAGTTTATTTTGAACCCTGCTTATTTATTTCTAGTTAATGGAAAGGTGAATTGTTGCTAGCTGTAAAAATGTATAGAAAATTAAATCAACATAACCCATTAGCACAGTGAATAAAGGTATATAGTATAGATAAGAGTGAGGAACTCATAACTGAAATATTTTAAATTAAAGGGTATAGGAAAGCATATCAAATATGACTCCATAGAAAATATAACTACACATGGATTCAGAAAACTTGTGGTTTTTTTGGAAGGAGTCTCTGCCTTTGTGCGTTTTCTATTTTCAAATGATTCTCTGTAATAAACCACCTTAAAACACAGTAGATTAAAACTATAGTTGTTTATTCTCACTTATGTATCTGTGGGTTGGATAATCAAGGCTGCACTTGGCTGGGTGGTTCTGCTTCAATCTGTGGCTTCAGCTCAACTTGATCCCTTTCTGCCAGAGCTTTGAAATTGCATAGATCTTATTAAAATCTCAGATTTTTCAAGGACTAGCTATGGCTCTTGAGTAAATCACTAAATCTGATTCTCATATTCTTCTTTATATTTACTGCCAGTGAAAATATTATCTGTTGTAGCAAACAATTGCAAAATTCAGTGACAACACAATAAAAGGTTTTTTCTCATTTCTGATAGGATCTTATGCTGTTCAGACATCCATACAGGGCAGCTTTCTCTTCTAAACCAGGGCTTAGCAAACTACAGGGCCAAATGTGGCCAGCCTCTGTTTTTAGAAATAAAGTTTTATTGGAACATAGCCACAGCCATTCATTTATGTATTGTCTATGGCTATAATGGCAGAGTTAAGTTGTTACAACAGAGACAGTATGACCCACAAGCCAAAAATATTTTCTACCTGGCCATTTATAGAAAAGGTTTGCTGATCCTTGCTCAAAGCAGTAAATCAAGAATCCAGGCTTCTTTAATCATGATTCCACCATGATGGAGTATTTTACCTTAAGATACTCAGAGAAGAGAGAGAATATGGGGAAGGCATACTATTTACTTCACTGTTTTCACGTAGAAGTGAAACATACTACTTCTTCTCACAATTCATTGGCTAGAACAAGTCACATGGCCAACAAAACAGCAAAGCAGGCCGGGAAATTTTACAGGATATTTTAAAATTTTCCATTTGATGAAAAAGAAAAGTGAAAATTAGTATTTCTAAAAAAAATAATCCCACATAACACTAATAGGAATATTCAGAGCCTTAAACACTAAAATTGGTAAAAGCATGAAAATAAATTTCAATTCAAAAAGTAAAAAAAAATCAGAAGAAATAAGTTCTAATGTCTGGAGTGACTATAGTTAGCAACAATATATTGCATATTTCAAAGTAGCTAGAGGACTTGAAATGTTATCAACACACATAATTACATTCTTAGAGCAATGTTATGTGCCCTGAGTGCTTTTTCCCCCTGCCCTCTCAACTCTGATTGAGTTGGGTATGGCAAGATTGACCCAATTTTTATAATTAAGGTGAGGGATACTCCAAACACTCTGACTTCATCATTACACATTCTATGCGTGTAAAAAAACTCACATATACTCCATAAATATGTAAAATATTAGATATTAATAAAAGAAAAAAATTCTTAAAAAAGTAAGAAAAAATCAACAAAGCAGAAAGAAGGAAATATGAAATATAAAGTAAAATATATGAATTAGGAAAGAGAAAAACAATAGAACTAATGTATAAATCACAAGCTAGTTCCTTGAAAAAAATAGAAAACTACAGTCTAAACTAGTTTAGAAAAAAAGGGAAAAGTACAAACAGAGAAAATACACAAAAGACAAGCTAGAACTAACCACTGAAACAGAGGAGTCTTTTTTTAAAATTGTGAAAGTTGATTATAAAAATTGGGTCAATCTTGTCATACCCAACTCAATCAGAATTGAGGGGGACAGGGGGGAAAAGCACTCGGGGTACATAACATTGTTCTAAGAATGTAATTCTCTGAAAGCCTGGCTGCTGAAACAGCCTGCTATAATCCTAAAATTAGTTTTACCTAGTAGCTGCTAAAACGACCAGCTCTCACTCTAAGACTAGTTTTAGCTACCACCATCACTCACCAATCAGAGTTTGCCAGCTCCCAAAAGCTTCTCAAGTGCCAGTGGGCTGCCTTTCAAAGCAATATGTAACATTTCTCTTTCTAATAAAACTCTTAATCTTCTCTTTGTTCTTTGGACATACCAAAGATCACTGTCTGTGTATATGCCTTTAATTGCAATTCTTCCTTTCCAAGTAAAATATCTTAAATTTAGAGATTTGTCTCTATATTATATTTGACTCTGACAAAATCATAATGGATTGAATTATAAAACTCCATGAAAAAGAAATTTAAAAACCTAAGTGAATTAGATAGTTTTCTAAAAAATATAAAATTTACCAAACTCACCCTAATAGAGATAAAATGTTTAAACAGGCCAATTTCCATAGACTAAATAGAGCAAGTTATTAAAGGGCTCCCCAATAAAGCATTACGCCCAGATATTTTCATAGGCGAATTCAACCTAATTTTCAAAGACTAGAAAATCCTAATGAGTCTCAAAAAGTTTCAGAGCACAGAAAAAGAAAAGTTTTCAAAAAGTTATTTAATCTACCAAATTTTGATATCTAAACCTAATAATTATTTAACAATAATAAGAAAACTACAAACCAAACCAAGTTATGGATTTTTTTGTTTCATTTTACCTATAATCCAAGCACTTTGGGACAAGTTATGAATTTTGATACAAAAATCCTAAATGAATATAAGTAAATTGAATAAAACAACACCTTAAATATTGGATTCCATGACTAAATAGGTTTATTTCAGGAATAACAAAACAGTTTAATATTAGAAAATTCATTAATACAATTCAGTATATCAATAAATCTAAGAAGAAAATTTATATGATCATCTCAGAAGACACTAAAATTATAGTATAAAAGTTCAACACCTATCCCTAAAAACATTGAATAAAATAGGCTTGATGAATGCTTCCTCAATGTGATACTTCCATCAGTTTCAAGGCCAGCATCTTCTTTAATGAGGAAACACTGAACCATTCTTGCTAAAATCAGAAACAAGACCCACTCTCTCCTTTTCTCTTCAACATTGTATTGGAAGTATTTTCCAGTGTAATGAGACATGAGAAAACAATTATAGGCACAAAAAATGAAAAAGAAAAAAATAAAGCAATCTCTATTTGTAGAAGATATTTTAGTATCCCTTTAAAATGCCAAGAGAATCATTAAAAAATTGAAAAAATAAAAATTCAGTGAGGTATGAAATAAACATACAGAAATCAAATACAGTCACACATATAGTCAAATAATAGTCAGAAAATATAATGAATGAGAAAGCTACATTAACAATAGCTAAAATAAAAAAATATCATGGAAAAATCATAAGCAATTTGCAACACACTTGTGAAAGAAATAAAAGTTTTAAACAAATGGAAAAAGTATGTTACATTTTGGATAGAATAATTTAATATTATACAAATGTCATCTCATCCAAGTTAATATACATTAGTTTGAATCATATGAAATTACTAATAGTTGACCATTTTTGATGTATCAAAATTGCTATCTCATGGTTCAACCTATACTTAAGAAAAGAGAGGAAATAAGTATTTGTTTAAAAAAAAACACTAGAAAAATAAATCAGAAACTAATTTTTAAAATGGCTGCTTATAAAGGTAGGAGAAAGGAAGTAGTGATAAAAGAGATGTATAAACTTAAAAAAAGTCCTAAGCCCCACAACCAATAGAACAGACACCCGTTTGGCCAAAGGGACCCCAGAGAAACCTGAAAAACTGAGTTGGGAAGGGAAATGAAACATGCTTCATTATACCCTCTCCCTTTTGGCATTTACACACAACAACTCACCAGCATTAATATTAAAATAGAGATCATATGACTGACAAAACAGACTCTTTGTAGCAATATACCAAATTATAAACAATACCTAAGGCCATGCAAGGCAACAGTTAAGTCACACTTTACAATCCATAAAATCCAGTTAAACAGGTCTTTTTTTGTTGTCATGGTATCTGATAACAGACCCCTTATCTTAATTAAGCATTGCTTTCTACTGACTCCAAGTTTTAGACAGACCCTTACACCTTTAACCAATTACAAATTAAAGAATCTTTGAATCTACCTATAACCTGTAAGCCCCTGCTTCAATATATCCCACCTTGTCAGGCCTAACCAATGTTATACCTCCAATATATTGATTTATGATTCTACCTGCAATTCCTATCTCCTTGAAATGTATAAAACCAAACTGTAACCTGACCACATTTGGGTATACTTTCTCAGGACCTCTTGAGATTATTTCTCCAGGCCTCAGTCACTCATACTGGCTCAGAATAAACCTCTTTGAATTATTTTACAGAGTTTTTTTTTCCTACTAAAAAATGAAAGTGGGTCTTCTTTGAAAATAGTTTTTTAAATAAAGTTTTGATTTTTTAATCATATAAATGTATTAAATATACAAAAATAAATGTATATTAAAAAAAGAAAACTTAAAACTGAGCACAGATGGAAACAGATAAACCTAATTTTATATGAAATTAATAATCACACAAGGAAAATAGCTATTTCAAGGGATTTTTTGCATATCTACCTGTACATCCTTAGACATTTACAAATATGTACAGATATATCTGGGTTTTTTAACACAAAGAGAACAGCAAAGAAATCTTAAACTTAACTCAGTCATTAAAACAGTAGGAATATTGGGATTGTAATTTTGCTATTGTAGGATAAACAAGGAAATAAATAGTTAACTTTTTAGAGACCAAAATTATAAGTGTTAGAGAAAAGAAATACAAAGATAAAATGAAATATTTAAAAAGAAACTGCAGTATTAAATTTGAATTAGAGGTATCTTTTAGACAATTTAGTTCATATCAATATATACTAGTTTTGTCCCTGAATGGTACTAGAAGCAATGATATCCCAGTGGTATTGAAGATAGCTAGCACCCATATCTCGATGTATAAGAAACATTTCCCACTAGAAAAAACTTACATAAAGAAAATGGCTGGACTTTGAAAAAAATGGTGGAGTAGGGCTGACATCTTGGCTCTCGGCTCTCGGGGTGAGAAGTGAAGAGGGCAGACAACCACACGCAAGAGATCTGCATTTACACTGGATCAGCTTCGCAAGACTGCAGAGAGACACCGGTATATGGACAACATAGACAATAAGCAAAGGCGAACCAAAAAATCTTCCACAAAACTCAGGGACTCGGGAATATACAATACGGAGGGAGCGCGTCTGCGCGGCTACCGCCCCATGGGCTGGCCGCAGGAGGCATTGCTCCTGCCGTGCGCAGGGAGACGATCCCTCCCTTGCCGAACCCCACACCCACACAGGCGGGGAATTGCCCAAAGTTGGTGAGAGGTGGTAGCATGGACAGACAAGCGGAGTAGAACAGAGTCTGGAGCTGGCAGCATTTTGAATTCTCCGCAGCGCTCCGCTGAAGCAGTGGTGAGAGGGGGTGGGTCCCGATCTCAGCAGCGGCTTCCACAGTGCCACCGTGCCGCTCTGTAGCTAGTGGAGGGCCACGCAGGAAACGTCTTTCAGGAACCCCCTCTACCCTAGACCCTAGAAAGCCTTAACCTTTCGGGCTTCAGGAGAAGGAAACTTTCTGAACTCCCAGCGTCCGCTGCAGTGGGCGCACGTGGGGGAGAGTCTGAGCCCAGCAACCGCCTTTCAACACCACTGCTGCCGCCCTGTAGCTTGGAAAGGCTGCAAGGCGCCGTGGGGAAGCTGTTTGCAGGCATCCCCTCTGACCTAAACTGGTTGTTCTACTTGGACTTCTGGAGAAAGTTTCTTTCAGACCTCCCAGCGCCCCGACGAAGCAGTGGTGAGTGGGGAAGGTCCCAAACTCAGCAGCAGCTTCCCCAGTGTCACTGCGCCGCTCCGTAGCTAGCGGAGGGCTGCGCAGGAAGTGTCTTTCAGGCACCTCCTCTACCCTAGACGGCCTTAACCTTTCGGGCTTCAGGAGAAGGAAACTTTTTGACCTCCCAGCATCCGCTGCAGTGGGCGTGGGTGGGGGAGAGTCTCAACCCAGCAACTGCCTTCCAACACCACTGCTGCTACCCCGTAGCTTGGAAAGGCTGCAAGGGCCACGGAGAAGCTGGTCTCAGGCATCCACTCTGACCTAAACTGGCTGTTGTACTTGGACTTCTAGCGAAGGCTTCTTTTAGACCTCCCAGCATCCGCTGCAGTGGTGATGGGTGGGGAAGTGTCTGAACCCAGCAGCCACCTCCCAGCACCACCGCTGCCATCCTGTAACTTGGGAAGGCAGCAGGGGGCCACAGGGAAGTGGTTTCCAGGCATCTCCTCTGTCCTAAACTGGCTGTTCAGCTTGGTCTTCTAGAGAACGTAACTGTTTGACTTCTCAGCGTTCCACTTAAGCGGTCGTGGGTGGGGGAGGCTCTGATCCCAGCAGCCGCCTCCCAGCACCACCGCCGCCACCACATAGTGTAGAAACGCTGCAGAGGGCTGCGGGGAAGTGGGTTCCAGGCATCCCCTCTGCCCTAAACCGGCCGATCTGCTTGGGCTTCTGGTGAAGGCATCTCTTGGATCTCCCAGCATTCCACTGAAGGGATCGCAGGTGCTGTCCCTGCAGGTCCAGATCCCAGCGGCTGCCTCCTCGTACCACAGAAACGAGTGCTGAATCTGACATCTCACCTAAGGACGCTTCCAGGTCCAGGAAGAGGGGACTCTACCTTAAAGGAGGCTAAGCCCGGGGGTACGGCTGAGGCTTTGGCTGGCACTGGCTAGCGAGAGGGCAGATCCTCACACATAAACAACTGGGTCTCAGCAAGCGGGGGAATTAGGGAGCGCAGCAGATTTCTGGAGCCAGCCTGCCAATCCCAACCCAGTCTTCCGCTGAACAGGGATCCCTCTCTGTCAGCGCTGGCAAGGCACGCCGCAGCCACCCTGTAGCTTGGAAACGCTATGGAGACCTGCTCTGGAAGTGGTCTCAGACCTCCCCTCTGCCCTAACCTGGCTGGCGGCCTCAATAGCTTGGCTTAAAGGGGCAGAAAGGGGAGAGTGGTGTTCAACAACTGTCTCACAAGATTGAACGTAGGGGTGTGGAAACTGGTCTCCATCTCACTAGAGTTAACGATCCCTTAGACGTCTAAGCAAGGGGCCCATTCCCAATAAACTCTGTGGACATAAGGTGTAGACATCAGATCAAAGTTAACTCAACAGACTCAAACTCCTCTAAGATGATACAGGACCAAAGCACATACTCCCCAGCTCTTCCAAGGATCATTCCTTTGGAACCTGAGAACACAGCTCATAACCAAGTTCCAGCACTTCTAATCCTCAACAAAGTATCCAGATGAGGAAAAACCAGCGAAAGTTAACAGGAAGCATGAAGGATCAGAGAGAAAAGTCACATCCAAAAGAAAATGCTCGTTCTCCACCAAACAACACCAACTTACATGATATGACTAAACTAACAGAGGAAGAATTCTGAATATGGATTGTTAGAAAGCTCAATGGAATTGAAGAGAAAATGGAATCCCAACATAGAGAAACCACAAGAACAATCCAAGAAATGAATGAAAAATTCTCCAAAGATATCGAGGTAATGCAGAAAAACCAATGAGAAATTCTGGCAATGAAGGAAACATTTAAAGAACTCCATAATACAATGGAAAGTCTCAAAAACAGGATAGATCATGCAGAGGAAAGAATCTCAGAGCTTGAAGATTATGCCTACACCCTAAACAAATCAGAGGAAGAAAGGGAGCACAGAAACAAGAGATAAGACCAAAGCTTACAGGAAGTGTGGGATTATGTAAAAAAATCGAACCTCAGAAGGGGAAGAGGAACAATCACAAGGGCTGGAAAACTTATTTTATGGCGTACTGGAGGAAAATATGCTGGGCCTGGCCAGGAAACTTGATATCCAATTACAAGAAGCACACAGAACTCCAGGAAGACTCAATGTGAATAGGAAATCACCTCGTCATGTGATTATTAAGCTGAACAAAGTAAATGTAAAAGAAGCAATCCTTCATACAGCAAGGCAAAAACAACAAATAACCTATAAAGGAAAGCCTATCAGACTAACAGCAGACTTCTCATCTGAAACCTTACCAGCCAGGAGGGATGGGGTGCCTATCCTTAATCTGCTAAAACAGAATAAAGCCCAACCTAGAATTCCCTATCCGGCAAAATTAAGTTTCATCTATGAAGGTGAAATAAAGTCCTTCTCAGATAAGCAATCGCTGAAGGAATTTGCAAAGACTAGACCAGCCCTACAGGAAATTCTCAGACCTGCCATCCACAGCGAACAGGTCAATAGATACCCTGCAAAGTAAAATCCTCAAAGAATTAAAAACTAGTCCTCGAATCTCACGATGGCTCAAGGTCTAAGACAAAGCAACAGGACTTCACCCAAGAATATGAATGGAAATCTTCCTCCAATTTCAATCCGCTCAATAAATGTAAATGGACTAAACTGTCCTCTGAAGAAGCATAGACTGGCAGAGTGGATAAAATCCCATAAGCCTAGTACATGCTGCCTACAGGAAACACATCTAAACCACCAAGATGCCTCCTGGCTGAAGATCAAGGATTGTAAAACTATCATCCAGGAAAATGGAAGTCAAAAGAAAGCTGGGGTAGCTATATTACTCGCAGAAAATATTAGTTTTAAAATAGCAGAAGTAAAAAAGGATAAAGACGGCCACTTTATAATGGTGAAAGGAAAGATCCAACAAGAAGATTTAATAATCCTTAATGTTTATGCTCCCAATGCAGGCGCAGCTAATTACATAAACCAAACATTGTCTGAACTAAATACCACATTAAACAATACTGCCATATTAGCAGGGGACTTCAACATGCAACTAAATGAAATGGATAGATACTCCAAACAGAAATTAAGTAAAGAAATAAGGGACTTAAACAAAGCTCTTGAACAAAAAGGACTGACAGATCTCTACAGAACATTCCACCCAAATAAAGTGGAATTTACATTCTTCTCAGCAGCCCATGGATCCTTCTCCAAAATCGATCACATACTAGACCGCAAAGCAGATCTCAATAAATTCAAGAATATAAAAATAATACCATGTGTCTTCTCTGACCATAAAGGTATAAAATTAGAGTTCAGTTCTAACAGAAAAACACACCACTTCACAAAGTCATGGAAAATAAACAACCTACTGTTGAATAACTCTTGGGTCAGGGAAGAAATTCAGAGGGAAATCAAGAGTTTCTTTGAACAAAATGACAATGGAGCTATCTCTTACCAAAACTTGTGGGATACAGCAAAAGCACATCTGAGAGGAAAACTAATTGTAATAAATGCTCACATCCAAAAAACAGAAAGATTAGATAATGATAACCTAATGAACAGACTCAAGGAATTGGAAAAAGAAGAGCAAACTAATTCCAATCCTAGCAGAATAAAAGAAATAATTAAGATCAAAGCACAACTAAATCAAATGGAGAACAAGAGAATTATTTGGAAGATCAACAAAACCAGAAGCTGGTTTTTCGAAAAGATCAACAAAATAGATCGCCCTCTGGAGAGGCTGACAAAATCTCAAAGAGAAAGGACTGTAATAAACTCAATAAGAAATGAAAGAGGAGAGTTCACAATAGACACCACAGAAATACAAAACATTATGTTCGACTACTACAGAAATCTATATGCCCAAAAACTACAGAATGAAGATGAAATGGACAGATTCCTGGATTTATACAACCTCCCTAAGTTCACCCAGAAGGGAATAGAATTCTTGAACAGACAAATCTCAAGCTCAGAAATTGAAGCAGTAATTAAAAATCTCCCCAAACGGAAAAGTCCCGAGCCTGATGGCTACACTTCAGAGTTCTACCAAACATACAAAGATGAACTCATACCTATACTATAAAAACTATTTGACACCATTGAGATGGATGGTATCCTTCCTAACTCATTCTACAAAGCCAATATCACCTTGATTCCAAAACCAGGAAAGGATGCAACAAAAAAGGAAAATTACAGACCAATATCCCTCATGAATATAGATGCAAAAATCCTAAATAAAATTTTAGGAAATAGAATTCAGCAGCACATCAAAAAAATAATTCACCACGACCAGGTGGGCTTTATTCCAGGGATGCAAGCCTGGTTCAACATATGCAAGTCTATAAATGCAATTCACTTCATAAATAAAATCAAGAAAAAAAACCATTGATTCTGTCAATAGATGCAGAAAAAGCATATGACAAAGTCCAACATACATTTATGATAAAAACTCTTAACAAAATTGGCATAGATGGCCCATACCTAAAATTATTCAAATCCATTTATAACAAACCCTCCGCTAATATCATATTAAATGGGGAAAAATTGAAATCATTCCCTCTTCCAGCTGAAACTAGACAAGGATTCCCACTATCTCCTCTCCTATTCAACATAGTGCTTGAAGTCCTAGCTATAGCAATCAGGCAAGAGAGAGATATTAAGGACTTCCAAGAAGGGCCAGATGAAATCAAACTCTCACTCTTCGCAGATGATATGATATTATACCTAGAAAAACCCATCGATTCATCCAAGTGACTCCTAGATTTGATAAACTAATTTGGTAATGTTTCAGGTTATAAAATCAAAATACTCAAATCAGAAGCATTCATATATGCCAAGAACCATCAAGCAGAAACTCAAATCAAAAACGCAATAGCCTTCACTATAGCCTGAAAGAAAATTAAATATTTAGGAGTATACTTAACGAAAGATGTGAAAGATTTATACAAGGAGAATTATGAAACACTAAAAAAAGAAATTGCAGATGATTTAAACACATGGAAAAATCTACCTTGTTCATGTATTGGTAGAATCAATATCGTTAAAATGTCAATATTACCCTAGGTGATCTACAGAATCAATGCAATTCCCATCAAAATACCACCAGCATTCTTTA
>VBSM01001483.1:6483017-6498027 GCA_008086735.1 Cheirogaleus medius | reverse complement strand
ATGTGGTATATGCTCACAATGGAATATTATTAAATTCTAAGAAATGACAGTGAGGTAACACAGTTTATGCTATCCTGGATTAAGCTTAAGCCCATTATCCAAAGTGAAGCGACACAAGATATGGAAAAAGGACTCCACATCTACTCGCCATCAAATTGGTACTGACTGTTTAAAACTATGGTGCTCAAATGGTGGTAGTGTACACCAGGGTTTCAGGAGGGGTGGCAAGACCCACTTCATTGGGATGTGGCGAGCATCGTCGGGGGAAGGGCATACTTCTAAGCCTTCTTAGGGAGAGGCAAAGTTATACAATGTATCCAAAGTGTAAAAAAAAAAATCTTTTGTGGGATGGAGGGCAGGCGGGAGGGGGGAGGAAGTGTAGAGTTACATAATGTGTGCTGTGCGCGCCACCTGGGGATTGGACTCGCTTGAACCTCTGGCATTTGAGGGGGGGGAGGAGTGGTAGGGGCAATGTATGTAACCCTAACAATATTTGTACCCCCATTATATGATGAAATACATTTAAAAAAAGGAAAATGGCTGAATCCACATCCAGGAAAAGGGAAAGTAAAAGGGGACCCTAAACGATTCTGTGCTAGCAAGCAAGGAAGGGCTTAAAGAACAATGGGGCCATGTCAGAAGGATACAGGAGCCAGCATGAAAGGGATTACACTGGCCAAATCAGGGAAAATTTGAGCATCAAAAGACTAGTGACTATTAACTGATCATAAAACACTGAAAAATTTTAAATAAATGAACCCATAATGATAAAGTAATATGACTTTAAAAAAACTGCTGTTTTTGGAGGATTTATACTATAGTTAATTTCCAGCTAAAGAGAGAAACTCTTTTTTTATAAATGAAAGTCAACTAATAAAATGACAGAAAATCACCATTCTGCAACATCCAGTGAAATATTTGATTCAGCAAGGATCACAAGTCAATAACAATAGCTGTAGTCAGGCAAGTGGAGGCCTGAGCATTTCAGGGTTAACTTTGGGGAGGACCTCATGGTGTAAGGGCATATGATCAGGGTTATGTACCCTTAAAAGAAGGTCTGGAGGTCTGGCAAGGCCATGCAGGTTGGTTGGGATCCAGTCAAGGTGCTAGTATCCTAGGGACTTAATTCTGAGAAGGAAATAAAAGTAGTCAGCAATGGGATAGATAGCAGAAGCCTAGGCCTACAGACTGGGTTGGGGGGGACAGCTGCAGCTCAGTGAACATGAGTTATGTCCAGTGACAGCTCACTCACAAAGTCGAACAACTGTACATACAGCACACTGCTGGTGAGTCTGAGGCTCCTTAGGACTCATGGTGAGTCATGGTTCTCATCAATAGTGGATTCTAGAAAGACCCTGGTCAAGCTCCTCTTTATAGTCCTGAAATTTTCTAAATGCTCACCACATATTTACTAAGTTTATTTTGGAAAAGTATAAAAGGATATAGCACTTTCTAGAAAATGCAGGCCCCTCCCCAGATTCCTACTGAATTTGACTCTTCAGTTTAACAATATCCCCAAGTGGCTCTTAAGCACCTGGCAGGGCAGACACTTGTAAGGAACTTAGTGGAGATTAGTAGGGTGGGTGCAAGTGGTATCACTGAGCTAAAGAGGATGGTTCCTGGTACTTCTCAAAATCCTCCATCAAGTGTGCACCCCACTCTCCTCTTTCTCTCTCCTTAATCCATATCACCAGCTTGGGAACAGATGCCTCCTGCTTGTGAGGATGTAAGAAGAGCTTTAGGGTAATGGAAAGAGGGAAATGTGTCAAGAAAAAAGAAATTATCCTGATGACAAATAAGGAAAAGGACTGGCAGATAAGGCTGGAAAAGGGACAAAAAAATGCTATGGAAGAGATAGAGGATGGATTTCATGCTGTTCCCTTACAACCATAGTTGAAGTTTCCACTTTACTGGTGGCCTCTTATACACCAAAGTCCTAATTTAAAGGATTAATTCTGGCCAGGCGCGGTGGCTCACGCCTGTAATCCTAGCACTCTGGGAGGCCGAGGCAGGAGGATCCTTTGAGCCCAGGAGTTCGAAACCAGCCTGAGCAAGAGCGAGACCCCATCTCTACCATAAATAGAAAGAAATTAATTGGCCAACTAAAAATATATAGAAAAAATTAGCCGGGCATGGTGGCACATGCCTGTAGTCCCAACTACTCGGGAGGCTGAGGCAGGTGGATTGCTTGAGCCCAGGAGTTTGAGGTTGCTGTGAGCTAGGCTGATGCCACGGCACTCTAGCCCGGGCAGCAGAGTGAGACTCTGCCTCAGAAAAAAATAAAATAAAATAAAAGATTGATTCTGACAACCAAAATTTCATGACTTTTAGGAGATGCCCCCACAATGACTTAAGGCAGGTTATATAAATTCTCTGTGCCTCAGTCTCTTCATTTGTGAAGTGAAAATTATAATAGTACCTACCTCATAGGGCTGTTGTGAAGATTAAATGAGTCAAGCAGTTTTCCCAACATCACAGAGCCAGTAAGTAACAAAACTGTGATTTGAACCCAGCCATGTGCCTCCAGCACCCATCAGTGGTTCTGGACCACTGTGTTATGCTGCCACTCAGCAAAATGCAAGGAGAACTTGGAGTACTGAGAAGCAGTCCCACCTTCAATCATAGCTTTGATGAACAGCCATTTCCAGATCTTTCTCCCTTGTGATAATCCAGAAGCCTTGAGAAACCTATGGTTTTTCTGCCTGTTGTGAAAAATCCCATTATTGTGGCTGTTCTCTGAGCACAATGAGAACTAACTATGCTCAGGGGACAGTTAACTCTCAGTTAACAGAGTGTTTGGGCTGGTATAAAAAAGCTTTGTTAGTGGCCACATCAGGTGACTTGGAGAGATGTTTAATCAAAGGTTAGTGATGATTTTATTCACTTGTACCACAGAGAAAGTCTCGGGGCTGAGTCTCTTGAATTGTGCCTGTTGATGAAAGCTATTGTCAAAGCAACACAAGATGAGGAGAAAAAGAAATTTAAAAAATAGGATATAAAGTGAGGATAAGTGTCAGACCAAAACAGCAAGAATTGCAGTGTGTTATGGTAAATAAACCCATAAGCTTTAAAATCAAACCACCCTGAATGACAGAGCTGTGTGACCTTGTTAAGTACCTCCATCCCTCCAAGCTTCTATTTCTCCATCTCTAAAATGAGAATAATAACATCCACTTCATAAAGATTCTGTGAAAGTTTCACAAGATAAGCTATGTAAAGTGTCTGTATAGAGCTCTACAGATGGTAGCCACTCAATAAATGGTAGCTGGTATTGTTTAGGGCATGTCACATAATATTAGATTTTTAAAGAGATAATACATGCAGCTCTGCACTCACAGCAACGAGGTGTATAGGCTGTACATAAAGCCAGTGATTTCATTTAGTTAAAAATACACTCGCTAAGAGTAATATTTACAAATACTTATTTTCTGTGTGTGCTAGCTGCTCCTTATTTACAGAGTAAGTGAAGAAATAAAATTTCCACTTGAAGAACTTCTGGTCAGCTAAGTAAGAGAGCACAATTACAAACGTAAGAGAAAAATAACATTTGTGCATAACCAAATGCAAAGAAATCCTTTCAGAAATAGGCTTGAGATCAAGGGTGAAAAAGCAGCATTAGCTCAAATTCTAAGCTTTACATTGTATACATGCACACCACTCTTCTTTTGTCATTTCAAATAATACTAATGATTAAAACTTAGACTAGGGTCTAGAATGTGGTAAACACTATGTGAGTGCTATATATTTATTAACTTACTTAGTACTATAACAACCATATGAGGGCGATCATTTTATTGTGCCCGCTTTACAGATGAAGATACTGAGGCACAGAGAAGTGAAGTAATTTATCCAGCATCACACAGTTAGTATGAGATAATGCTGGGATTCAATACCAGTCTGCTCCAGAGTCTTGGTCTTAGCCTGATGCCATAACATGTCAGATATTGAATCAATTTCCATCAACAGATAATATCATTTGTATACATACATAAATGAAGATAAAGGCAAACTGAAGAAAAATTAAGTGTTAAGGGTTTGTTATTTCCTGCCAAATATAAAGTGATATAACCAACATGGAGACAGTGCTGGTGTGACAGTAGTTCAAAATTTAATCCATTTAATGTGAAGAATGTTTTACTGCTGTTGAGTTTGCTCTCTCAGTTTCCATATGGCCAAGGATAACTCAAATCATCTATGGATATGCTATTCTGTACTGCTCCTAAAGCCTTGAATAGTAGCTCTCAGGCTTGTCAAGCCAGCTGCAAAGTGTAGCTAATCAATTACAGCAGCCAGAAATAGTATATATTCACGAGTACAGCAGCAGCCTTTAACCCACAGAGCAAGGCCATTTCAGAGGACAGAAAACCAAACCTTGCAGCTGAACCCCAACTTTCACCCTGACTTTCCATCCTTGGCAGCCCCAGAGAAGTAATTTTCAGCTTAGTCTCTTGCTGATAGTCATCTGCGTCACAAAACTATTATCCACCCTGCACCTTCCTACTTAACTCAATGTGCTCTGAGCCTGATAACTAAGACGGCTGTGGAGGCACTCAGGACTGAAGTTAATAGAGAGACTCAATTGCATCTCACCCCAGAGGGGGCTACTTATAGGTCAGTGCTGAGATAATCAGCAAAGCAGCTTATGCCTCTGCCACCCCAGCTATCGCTGCTGGTGGTTTCATAACCTGGGAAAATTCAAACACATTTATTGACAAATAAAAGCGACAACAGGTCAGGTGGGGGATGGTAAACTCACAACTGATGGATGGGGAAGGGCACGCTTGTAGCCCTGGGTTGGGCAAGGCAAAGGCATTATATGTAACCAAAATATTTATACCCCCATAATATTCTGAAATTTTAAAAAAAGTAACCAAAATGCTAGGAAAACCACCTTCTTATTTTTTTAATCAGGATTGGACACAGTAAGTAACATTTCCCTAGGCATGGTTTTGTTTTTCCTTTCAAATCCTCCTCCTAAATATTTTATGTTAAATCTCAGTTTTTGAGACTGAGAAACAATGTTAAGTCAACAACAGCTTTCCCAGCCTGAGATAGCCATGGCTTGACCTCCAATAGAAAATGCCAGTGATAATAAGCCCTAATTGATTGCTTACGTGAAGAAAGATGTGATCCATGTTTTTATGCATTTCTATGGTCTTAATTTATCTCTTGCTAAGCCAAGAAGTATATTTATAGAACTATTTTGTTCCAAGTGCTGTGGTTTATATGGGATATATCGTTATCAAATATATACCAGATATGTCACACACTAAGGATTCAAGTAAATAAGACACAATCCTGCCATCACAGGTTTTGACTGTCAGCTGCATACTTCTACACGGACCTTCAGTCTTACCTAGGATCATAGATTATACACAAAAGGGCTACTGTTCCAGGGGGCAGATCCCTCAAAGGGAAAGAGGAAAGGGAAAGTCAACATGACTTCCTTCTCTTTATCCTCTCTTTGTAGAATGGAAAGTGAAATAAAGGGATGAAATGCTTTTCATTCTACTAGGAGGCCTTAAACATAAAAAAAAAGTTTGGATATAATCTGATCATTCAATATTTTTTTAAAAAGAGGTGACTTTATGTCTTAGGAAAATATTTCAGACAGTTTAATCTGGAAACCATGCAAAATTGATAGAAATAAATATTAAAAATAAGAAGCCCAGTTTTAAAAAAAATCTGTGGAAATTAGGGAATAGTAATTAGATGTAGTTGGGAAGACACATCTGCTTCTAGCCAAGATGAAATAATAGGACTATATCGATCCTCCCACCTGAAAAAACTAAAATCTCAGCCAAAAATATGCTATGAGGTGGTTCAGACATTGGATATCAGATAGTAAGTATAAGAAAATAACTCCTATGAAATGAAAGATAAATGATTTAAACCCTATAATTCCTGCAGTTTACTGTTAAGACAGAGTTTACAGGTCACAACACAGGCAACGGGAACCCAGGAGGAGCTCAACAGTCTTCTTGAGTTAAGAAGATGAAATTGGAAGTCTAAGGAGGCCAAGGTGGGTAAAGTTCACAGGGAAGAGTAAGAGAGAAGAAATAGATGCATAAAGACAGAGCTCCAGAGATTTGCAGAGGGTCTTCCTTAAGTCTTCAGCTGAGGACTGATCAGCACAATAGGGGAAGGAAAAAACTGCCTGGGGCTGAAAAAAGAACCATCCAAAATCCCTGCAGAGCACATAGGGCTGTGTTTATACCGACCAGAGTGAAAAATCCTTGTAATTCACAGGACAATGGATCAAGTACTAAGAGTACTCAGAAGGGTATAGCCATAGTAGTGGGGAAAAAATTCGTTCTAGACTAAAGGCTGATCTAGTCCCACCTAATAAAGCTTAAAAACAAGACTTGAAAGGATTAAAATGTTTTCAGGTAATCTAACTACATTCAAGAACAAAGCTCAAGAATATTTACAGGAAGACAAAAATATCCAGCACACAACAAAGTAAAATTCACAATGCCTGGCATCCAATTAGGCGTTACCAGGTATACAAAGCACCAGGAAAATGAAACTGATAATGAGGAGAAAATCAATTAGTATAAGCAAACTCAAAAATGATACAAGTATTAGAATTAGTATATAAAGACATTAAAATAGATAATTTTACTATATTTGATATCTTCAAGAAGGCAGAAAAAGATTGAGCATGTTAGAGACATAGAAGCTATACAAAAGACACATTAAAAGTTTATGGATAAAAACTAAACATCAGAGACTTTTTTAAATGCCCTGGATAGTGTTAACAGCCAAACAGGCACTAGGGAAGAAAATATTAGACTCCAAACTATTGCAATAGGGTTATCAAAAATGAAATATCCAGATAAAAAAGACTTGAAAAATGATCATGGAGAAGGCCTTCAAGGTAACTGACTAGAGACATCTCATACTCACCTCTTCCACACAGAAGAACCTAAACAGTGAGTAGATAGATAATCACACTTCGAATAGATCATTCAAGAGAGAACACTGGAATTCAACAAAGAAATGATAGGAAACACCTAAAGCAATGAAGGAGAGGGAAGTGAGGGCAACCTGCTTGGCCAGGATTGGCTGGAAGCCTGGAAAGACTCCCCAATGCACGGAAAGGATAAGTGAGAGATCCCCAGCAGTCTACATTCCCCCATAGACTCCTGAAATCCTAGCTACAATAGAGCCCCTCGACCTTCGTAGACCCTGACACTAACATAGGGAGTTGCCTAGAAACCATACAATGGCACTACTTCAGACAGGGAGATCATGAGTCCTCAGAAGCCACAGTAAGGTGTCATTTTGAGAACCCATCTGCAAACAGACTGTATCCTGCCCTGGGGCTCAACAGCAAGTACATGTCCACTTCCCTGGAGCACCACGGACATCCCCCACCCTGTGGCTACCACTGTGGCTGGCTATGGCCACCAGGGCTAAAGAGCAGGACACTGGCTGTGAACCTGCTGCCTCCAGGCAGTGGAGCCATGGCACATTTCCATGCATCTAGAGTACTCCACACAGAGCTGCCATAGCTATACCACCAAGGCTGAAGCACAAGCTAAATGTGAATTTGCCACCTCCCTGCATACAGTTGCTGCCACCGAAAGCAACCCTCCCCTCCCTAGTAGCAGGGCCGCAACATAGCTGCTGCTGCCTCCCACCCAAGCATTCTACCAGGGGACTGAAAATCAACCCACCTCTGTTTACCATAGCCAACACCTGTCCATACCATTGAGGGGACTGAAGACAAGCATGCCCAACTCAGCTTTGCCCCCCATGCCAGAGCATGTAGTCAGAAGCCTGGGGATCATCCAGCCCAGTCCACTACCATTGCCACCTGAGCATTCCTCCCAGGGGACTAAGGTTGGCCACACCCACCTTGCCACCACCAACACAGTTGTCACCTACCTGCATACATCACATGATGCCCTGGAGACTGGCCCACCTAGCCCATTATAGCCACTGCCAACACCAGCACACAACACTCGGGACCCAGAGGGTTGTCCTGCCACTATTATTGCCATCACCCACACCATGCTTCCTTGCAAGCAGCCCCCAAATTCATCTATCTACCCAGCCCACCACTGCCACTATTAGCATTTGAGCAAGCCATCTGGAGGCCCAAGAATTAGACTTCCTGGTCCTGTTGACATGGCTATCAATATATGCCACCCTGAGGCCCAAGAACAGGCATGCTCAGTTCACCACTGCTACCATTAGGGCCTAAATACTGGCCTACCTGGCATCCCTGTCCCCAGCAAAACTTCACCATAGCCTTCACTAAGAACAACACACTAAACCATTGAGGAAATCACAAATACCACTAATGCTATCTACAGCTGAAGAAATATATACTGACTATACTACAGCATGCACCAAGAATCAAAGCCAAAGTGTCCTGCCCAACCAACAGTGTACCTACATCTTCAGGAAAAAGTCATTCCCTATGAAAGCAAATTCAAAAAAGTGGAAGAAGAGAATGTTACACCAGATGTGTAGATATCAATATAAGTACACAGGAAATAGGGAAAAGCAAAGAAATATGATACTTCCAAAGTAATACAATAATTCACCAACAACAGATAACAATTGAAAATAAATTTATGAAATCCTGGAAAAAGAATTTGAAATATTGATTTAAAAGAAGCTCAGTGAGATACAAGAGAATACCAAAAAACTATACAAAGAAATCAGAAAAACAATTCAGGGTACAAATGAGGAATTTACCAAAAAGGTAGATCTCCTAAAAAAAAAAAAAACCAAACAGAAATTCTAGAACTGAAGAATCCATTGAATGAAATACAAAATACATTTTAAAGCTTTAAAAATAGACTAGATCAAGCAGAAGAAATAAATATTAGAACTTGAAGACAAGTCTTTTGAAATAACTCAATCAGATAAAAATAAAGAAAAAATAATCAAGAATGAGCAAAGTCTATGTGACATATATGATACCACAAAGTGCCCAAATATTCAAATTTTTGGAGTCCCATAAGGTTAAGAGCAAACAAAAAGTTAGAAAAGCTACTTAATGAAATAATAAATGAAAACTAGGAGGAGATATTTGCAAATCATATATTTGATAAAAGACGTGTGTCCAGAATATAGGAAGAACTCTCAAGTCACAATAAGAAAACAAAACAATCAAAAAAGAAATATGGATGGCACATAAGCACACAAAAAGATGCTCAACATCATTAGTCATTAGAGGAATTCAAATATCTCCCCCCCAAAAAAATAGTACGTACCATATGATTCCATTTATTTATGTTTCTAAAAAATTTAACTAGTCTCTAGTGACAGAAAGTACATCCATGATGGTCTAGGGATTGGGAGATTAGCGAAGAGCAGGAATGAGGCATGAGCAAAGCATTACAAAGTGGCAAAAGAACACTTTTGAGAGGATGGATGTGTTCTTTATCTTGATTGTGGTGACGGTTTCATGGGTGTATATGTATGTCAAAATTTATCAAATTGCACTTTAAATATGTGCTATTATATGTCAATCATACCTCAAAAAAGCTATTGAAAAATAAAAATAAAGGGTTGGCAAAATACTGGTGTCACTACCATAAATGCAGAATTTGGAAAAGGACAGGTGAGTGTTGCTGATAGCTATATTCGATGAACTCACCTCTAAGCCAAGCTGTAATGAGAATAAAACTTTGAGCTAAACTAAGGAAGAACAGAAGACATGCTGTAAGAGAGCCTTGGAATATGAAATGTTAATAGGTGGGTAGTGGTATCTCTTGGAATTAATGTGTTGAGGGGCCTACAACTGGGCCCTCACTACCCGCTGTCTACAATATTGATCAGCACCATTGTTACTAGCACAGTCTTACAATGTGAGAGTCCTGGAGTAAGTGCAATAGTATTAAGAGTGCTCTAGGGCCAGGATCTGATAAGGAAGGCAGCAGGAATTTCTATAACAGTATGTTCCTAGAGGAGTCTTTGGCCAGGAATTGAAATGAGCAGATCCTTTTTCTGAAACAATGTTTTCTGACTTTATTTTTTGATAACTCTATAAAGAATTGCCGTTCATTGTAAAATAAGCAAAGAAATAACAGACAGCAGAAAGAGATTTTATGTTCCTAATCCTTGTCCCCAAAGGTAACTACTTATGCATGCACATTTTGCCAGCCTTTATTTATGTAACATATATACACACTTTTAAATTTCATTTTGATTTTTACAATGATGAGATCATAACCATATGCCTTTTTAGAAAATACTTTATTCGCTGATCAACATGTCAAGGACAGCCTTCTTACCAACTCACTTAGACCTACCTACTTCATTCTTTGAACTAGACACATTCATATTATTTATGTACTATAACTTCTTAACCATTCCTTTATTGATATAAATTTTGCCCATTTGAAATTTTTGTGCTTACCAGTAGCTCTGTAACTATAATCCTGTTAAAGTCTTAAGTACTTGTGCAGATGCATGAAATTTTATTTTGCTGGTTATTCCTAAAGTGTTTTAAAGAGGTATTCACACTTTCTCCAACTTTATAAGTACCTATTTCTCCACAGCTGTGTCAACACTGGATTGTATCCATTCTTTAACTTTTTCTAACATGATATGTGTGTTAGTTTAGAGTGGCCATAACAAAGTACCACAAACTGAGTTAGTTTAAACAACAGAAATTTATCATCTTACAGTTCGGGAGGCTAGAAGTCTGAGATCAAGGTGTTAACAGGGTTGGTTTCTTCTGATGGCTAAACTTGTCACATATTCCTCCCCTAGCTCCTGGAGGTTATTGGCAATCTTTCGTATTCTTTAGCTTGTAGAATCATCACCCTCATCTTTGTCTTTATCTTTACATAACATGGTGTTTTCCCTGTGTCTGTCTGTCTCCAAATTTCCCCCCTTTTTTAAAGACACCAGTCATATTGGATCAGAGGCTCACCATGCTCCAGTATTACCTCATCTAAACTAATTATATCTACAATTATCCTAATTCCAAATAAGGTTACATTTTGAGGTACTGGGGGTTAGGACTTCAAAATATTAATTTTGGAGTGGTACTAAATACAATACACATTAAGCATACAATAGGCATAAAATATTTTATTATTGTTAAAATTTTGTATTAATCAGGGTTCTCCAGAGAAACAGAACCAATAGGCAATAGATAGATAGATGTCTTCTATATGTATCTCCTTTATATATCTATTTATATATAGATATGTATATATATGCCTCCTATAGGTTCTGTTTCTCTGGAGAAAGAGAGAGAGAGAAAGAGATATTATAAGGAATTGGCTTGTGCAATTATGTGGGTAAAGAAGTCACAAGATCTACAATCAGCAAGCTGAAGACCCAGGATAGCCAATGGTATAATTTTATTCCTTGTCCAAAGGACTGAGAACCAAGAGAGCTGATAGTATAAGTTCCATTCTGAAAGCCAGCAGGCTTGTGAACAAAGAGCCAATTTTTCAGTTTGAGTTCAAAGGCAGAAAAAGACCAATGTACCAGCTCGAGCAGTCAGGCAGGTGAAGTTCCTCTTAATAGCCCCCAGGTCTCCAATTGGCTGGATGAGCCCCACCCACATTAAGGAGGAAATCTGCTTTACTCAGTCTACCAATACAAATGTTAATCTCATCCAGAAACACTCTCACAGACACACCCAAATAATGTTTGCCCAAATGTTTGAGCACTCCATGGCCCAGTCAAGTTCACACATAAAATTAACCATCACAAATGTGCACTTTAACATAAATAAAACTGTACAATTTTGACATGTTTATTAATCATTTTTTCCTTATTTTGTGAATTGCTTGCTTATGTCCTTTGCCCATTGTTCTAATGGAGGACTCATTTAAAATCTCTGTGCTTGATTAATTAAAAAGCCATATAATAATTAATAAGCATGTTGAGAACAGATATAAGCACCAATAATTCAAAACTATTTTTATTTTCAAATATCACCTTCCAGTGATTTTTCATTATGAAAGCTCATTGTTGCATGGTAGCAGCCATAATATATAATTTTGTATTATGGTTTTTTGATGTATTTTACATCAAATATTAAAATATCATTTAACATCTTATTCTAAAATAAAAGTGGGGAGGAGAAGGCAATTTAAAGAGGACATTTGTTGAGACATAATCCAAGGTTAAAAGAAAGTTTATAGTTTTATTATGTTTCTTTCTCCCTCTTTACTTCCTCGGTAACTGTTTTTGTCCCTCATACTGCTTTGCTATTCACTCCACAAATGTTTAGGGCAGTCCAAGATTAAATAATACAGCAAAGCCACCAGCTTTGACTCCTTCAGTAAGTGCTCACAGAGGGCAAGGAACTTGCAAATTGGACAAATATAAGCAGGGCACTCTGTTAACCCCTTAGCAATGCTGACACTTTGTGTAAACTTTGACAAGGCAAGGCAGATTGTCTTCTCAAATATAACTTGGCAAATTTTGCTCACTACGAATGGATACTACATATACCAATTTGAATGGAGTTGGGCCCAGAGTATAAGATTCTGGAAAACAGTGTTTCATTTAAAAGAAAAAAAAAAAGTCATATCCAATCAGGTCCTGAAAGTCACACACATAGCAAAGGACCTTTCAGATATACAGAGCCCAGCCTGTCTGAAAGGCTACCTCTCTCCAAGGGCCTCAGGTTATTTCCCTTATATCCTAAGCAGTTATTTCTTGAAAGACACACCTGCAGACCAGCTTGAGGCGATTTTCTTGAGCAAGGCAGACTAGGGCATTGGGAAAAAAAGCTGCACTTAGAATTAGAGACCTAGAAAACTGGGAAAGGAGAGTGACTTTCTCAAGTTTATACCTGTAATGAGTACTGGGACAAGGATACTAGTCTTCTGTTTACTAATGTGTTTACTTAACTATCTGTTCTTTTTACAGATAAAGAACTGCCTCACTCATAACTTGTAATATATCTCAAATACTAAGCTCAATGCCTAGCATATAGCAACAAATGGATAGTTGCTAGTGACTGGCATTACTATTATTAACAAACATAACAATTACATTTTCATGATTGTAGAAGAGCCTTTCCTTCTCCATTTCATAGAATCATATAAATATTAAAACTCCAGGATATTAAGAGAGTAGTAATACAATTTGCTAATCTTACAGATGAAAAATATGAATGCTAGACCTGGTCAAATCACCCAGCCAGTTAGTTAGTTGTGGAACCAGAACTGGAAGCCAAGCTTCCCAGCCCTCAGCTCTTACTACTCCATCCCTCTCTAATTTCACTTCTGGTCTGCCTCATTCCCTAATAAGCAACTCCCACAGGCTAGGTGTTCCCAGTGCCCACACCTCTGCTTCCTTTCAACCTTTCTAAAGGTTCCTCCAGAGAAAGAGGGTAAAGCCTCCTTCAGTTTTACTCCTGATCCATGCTCATTCCTAGTAGGGTAAGGTGTGTCCATCCTGACCTCAATTCTCATACTTCCCTTGGTCATTTCATCAACTAAAGCAGCTTCCTTCTCCAGTTCTCTCTCCTTTTCCCCATTACCTGTGCCCTACCGTATCTCTCAAAATAATCTATGTATCTGGACACAGGATTGCTCATCCCAATTTTCATCTAAAATAGATTATTTTCCCAAAGGCCGCAGCCAATGTCTTATGAAGGAAGAAAGAACAGTTCATTCTCTTTCTGCTTGATTAACAGATTAATAATCATCCCTATTAAGAGCACCTAACCAGAGGGCTTTGATATCTTGCTTCTCCATTTGCTTCATAAAATGGAATACATATAAATATACATCTTTCCTGGTACAGTCTGGACAAAGAAACCATAGAGAATAATTATTAAAGTTTGGAAGAGATCATAGGTTCTCATCTCGTTATGTCATAGATAGAGAAACTGAGGCCCCGAAGGGTTCAATGACAGCTTCTTGGACCCAGGAATTGCGTAGTGGAGTTTACTAGATCACACACTAGGAGAATTGGTAAACAAGCCTTAGAAGTTTGATACTTCAGAAACATCTGCAATATTATTTTTCTTTTCTGGATATAAGTGAGGAAAGAGGAGGCAATATGACAGGCTGGCAATGACAACGGAAAGATATAGCAGCTCCCCTGGAAGAGATCAAAGGGGTATTTTTGCCCTACCTTCCTCTGAGTTTTCAATATACTGTGGGAAAAGGAAACAAAGGCAGCACATCCCAAAGAGGGAGCGTCTGGATCACAGGTTTTGGAAAGGAGTACAGGCTCTATTTTTTGAGCTTTCTGGGAAAGCTAGAACACATGTGCCTGAATAAGAATCAGCTTACAAAGCCAAGTTCATCACCAGGGAATGTGAGTTTGCCTTATTTATGACCACTGAAGTCGTTTCAGTAAGCAGAATGAGAATTGTGAGCACAGTCCATACCAGGGTCCAAAAAAAGTCATACACACACACTCCCACACATATCAATGCCTTTTCCTTTCTGGTCATTGTACTTGTCTGTTTAACATTCTTAGTGTAGTAAAAAGTTAGGAAACAGTTCTGGGACATGGACCTGAGTATCATATATGACATATTCATGAGGGCAAACACCAGATGAAAGCAATGCATCATATTTCATTAAACTAGTCATACAATGGACTTGAATGAAAGAGAGCACTCATAAATCTCATAGCTAAATATGAGACCATGGACATAGCAGAGCTAAAGCCCAGTTCAAGTATACAGTCCAAGACACAAAATCTATTTTTTTTCCTTTTTACCTAGTTACTCCACTTTGGTCTTCAGTTTTTAGAACTTTGCTTTGCAGTATACTGTCTATGTAAATCACAAAAGATAAAACATCTACATTAAATAGGTCTAATTCAGGATCATAATAAAATAAGAAAATAATTCAGGATCATGATAAAAGTACATATGTACAGGAAGAGAACAATTGAAGAAACTCATGTAAAAAACATGGTTTTTTTTGTTAAATATATGTTGGCTGAATAATAATATATGTTTTAAGCGCATTAGGGAAGCTTGATTTCTTTCTGTTTTTTATTTATTTTTTTATTTCATTATATTATGGGGGTACAGATATTGTTAGGGTTACAT